>CM035155.1:3272698-3562789 GCA_020205615.1 Panax quinquefolius | reverse complement strand
AAAAGTTCCAAATTTGATTAAAATGTTCAAACCAATATTTCGACATAATGATATTGAAGAAATAATATCATATATGAAGAAAATAACATCCCTTACCCCGAAAGACAGTACTTCTAGCTGAAACACCGTATATAGGCTATGACTTGAACTTGCACCGTATAGCAACACTCAAAGTATACTCACAAGAATACGCTCAATATATCGAGAGAGAAAGAGAGAGAAGTTTTCAGTTGTGATTTTCAATTCTAACCTAAGCACCCTATTTATAGGAAAATGCTTAGAACACCAAAGTAGAAAATTAAATATAATATTAATATACATATTATAAATTCCTTAGCCCACCTTCTTAGATCTGAACTCAGTTGATTTTGCACATGTTAATGTAGCCCACCAAGTAAAAAAACGTTTTTCTTCAAATAAATAACGAAAACTTCCAAAAATCAATTATTTCAGAACTCCGAAACTTTAATAATTCACAATAAATAGCCCTTTTATCAGAAAATTTGAATCTTGCAATTTTTTATAGGAAATTCAATTCTCAATAACTTTGCAGAAGAAAGTTTTTTCAAATTCCAAACAAAAATTGACCGAAATCCACAAACGGACGATTTTACAGTCTATAATAAATTTTCGGTCAAAAATTGTGTCCACTAACACACAAAACATGTGTTAATCATTTAATGCCACAAAAATACTCTTCCTCCTCATATACTCATATATCCCACATTCATTGTAAAAATATCACCGTTAATATATTATTAAAATAATATATTTAAATAAATTATTTTATCAGAAAAAGATAAAATATTAATTTTCAACAATTGTCACATTAAAAAATTTTCTCCATCTATATCCTCATAAAATCAATATTTTCCTCATCATATAAATCAATAATTAATTATTCATAAATAATATTACGAGTAATCACATTATTGATAAACGGGCGGTTCAAGTGATGAGGGCTTTCAATAAGGATCTCTCCTTACAGGCGCGCAATTAAATGACCAAATCTCTCCTTAGACAAAACTTTCTAGACATTGTCAATAATGTTATCTAATAATATTATTCAGATAATATGCATTATTGCTCCGATAATGGAAAATATTGTGTAGTAACAATTATTAAAATAACAATAATATCAACGTAGCAATTATTGAATCAATAAAATATAATATTGAACAGTAATTACTATAACAATTATTGAGTAGTGCCTTCTTACGTAAGAATCAATAATTGGTGCAATACCGTGTGCCACTGTGTTTTAACCACCGGGTATTCCAACAGTATTAACGGTATCAACTACGCCGTTATTTATAAACAACTTATATTTGTCGTTTTCCTTCATCCAATCGTTTTTTGTTATGGGGCCCACAAAGTCGCTACCGTCATACGAATATTCTTGACAAAGTATGAATATTCCGACCACCAAACGAATATTCCCGTCAAACAATGAATATTTTAAAACCACTTCTTGTTTGAGATAACGCATTTTACCGTAAATTTATTAATCAAACTTACTTTTAAAATCAAATCAATTTAAGATTAATTTCACATTAATAAAAATTGGCGGTCTTATAAAAACGTGACGCCCCAAGGTATACATCACCCATCTTGGGTCGCCCGAGATCATAGTGTATGAGAATACAAATACAATCTTAAATATACAAAAAAAGTTATGAGTTTTAATACAAATATTGTCTTCTAGACAATATCCACTCTCGAATAAGTCCTCATTATAATTATTATCACACTATTTCATAGAATAGTGAGGACTACTAATGCTATCATCTGGACCATCACTCCGTCTTTCGACTAGTCCCTGCTACGTTCTCATTTCCTGAAGAGAACAGTGAAAGAAAGAGTGAACTTAACTAGCCTAGTAAGAAATATTATGCCTAAGATAATGCAGGATAAATCATCATTAACCTTCAACAATGTTAAAGCGATAAAATACAATAGACAACAAGTTTAAGCTGCGGTGGAATAAGCAATCCATTAAAAGAGTCAAGTAGAATAAAATCTACTATCTTTTATGATTTAAAAAGTTTTCATCACTTTTATCATTTGAGACTCGACAATAAATAATCCATCATCATCCCACACTTCGGCCGAGGATATTCATTAGGGTCACGACCACAAATTATCCATGCACTACGGGTCGAGGATATTCGTGTATTCATTAATGGTCATGATCATGCCAACAACAAGCGTCCATCAATGCACTACGGGCCAATGAGGACTTTTATCACATCATTTGTAACATTACGATTAATGATTATCTTAGAATAATCCTTGGTCATAATCATACCAAGTCCATCCCATGCACTACGGGCCACTGAGATGACTTTCAAAAAAATATAAACATGAGGATGATGATAATGATATAATAATTCAATAAAACAAGTTCACGAATTAATTTATCCGAGGAACTAATAACGTCCAAATTGTCAACATGATACTTCTTTGTAGAGTAAAATTCAAGAATGCTTAGAAGAATATTTCCATGAAAAGATCTTTGGATGAAGCGCAAATATCGAGGATATTCCACTAATTTCATGGAGTATATAAGTCAAAACTTTAACCAACTGAGTATAATAAAGAATGGAATAACAAAAGAAATCACCATGCATGCGGTACTTTGCATAGACAGGATATTCCAACAGAATAATAAGTAACGGAACCAGGTCTGGTGTAAAACACACAGACAGGATATTCAACGAGAATAATAAAAAAGCGGAACCGGTCAGGTGTAAAACACGGGCATGATATTCCAGAATAATAGAAGCGGAAAGAATGGAATAACATGAAGGATTTCACCAGAATAATAAAGAATGGAATAACATACGATTTCATCAAGTATATGGTATGAGGTTATGTATAGGGTATCTTTGCGTATCTGAAGTTATTCAAGCAGAATAATAAAGAATGGAATAACATAAGGATTTCACCAAGTATAGGGTATCTGGCGTATCTGAGGTTATGTATAGGGTATGCCACATATACTGAGATATTCCAACATAATAATAAAGAATGGAATAATGAAGTTCTCTTCATGAATAAGAAAGAATAACACCCCTTCTTAGTAAAAAAAAGCTGGATATAGAAGTAGTAAAGTAGCGAAGAATACTCTTCTTCTTTCTCTCTCTAGAGTTTCGGTGAATTCGTAAGAAATAATGAAGGAATGAGCTTCTATTTATAGAAAAACTGAGAGTGGCTCTTGGTCTTAACGAAGGGTCAAAATGACTCTTGGTAATATTGAAGAGATAACTACTATTTACATGAAGGGTAATTAACTCTTGGAACAGAAGAAGGCAAATAACTCTTGGTAATATTGAAGAGACAACTACTATTTACGAAGGGCAATTAACTCTTGGTAATATTGAAGGGACAAGTTACTATTAAGACTTTAAATCAAGGATCCATATTGATTTACTATTATAATTTCAACTTGATGAGTGCGAAAAAATTAGCACATCTCATCATGGAATAATATTGTACCCAAATAATAGAGTGAACAATACTAGAGTGAATAGTAATCGGGTGAATAGTAACTCGTGAATAGTAACTCGTGAATAGTAACTCATGAATAGTAACTAGTGAATAGTAACTTCGTGAATAGTACTCCAACATGAAAAAAAGTGCCCCGAATACTGGATTGAACAATATAACCTCCGGACATCAATTATTATCGAAAAATAAATGTCGATTCTCACTAAACACAAATAATTTCAACATAATGGAACTATCAAATTCATCTTTAATCAACACGAACTTATCCATCATTAATATCATAACTCTGATATTTAACAACGAGGTTGTTTCCCGGAAAGAGGGGGCTTTCGATAGGATTTTCTCTATTGGTGGCGTAATTAGGTGACCAAACCTCTCCTTGTGAGAACTTAGACATTGTAAATATTGTAATTTAATAATATGAATAACTTTGTCGTCTCAATTATTGATTTAATAATATAACATATAATGCGGATGATCTTGTGACAATAATCGAATCGATAATATGAGAGATATGATCGCCAATTCTTGTAGCAATAATTGAGTATAATTGGTGACTTCTCACGTAAGCATCAATAATCAATCTGGTGTGCTACTATGCAACCACAGCGTATTCTTGTACTTTTACTCTAGGGTAGTTCAGCAGTTTTAACAATAACACCTTCGTAGTTATTTATAAAATATTTTGTCGTTTTCTCACTCGACATAATAATTCCGTTGTAGGGTCCACCAATGATTGTCTTCGTTATACGAATATTCGACAAAAAGAATATTCCCAGAGCCAATTGAATATTTTATAACAACTTGCATACTTAGCAAAATTTATAAATATTACCCACAACTATAACATTATATCAAATTCATTCCATAATATTCAAAAATGATATTTATAGAAAAATCATCTTTATTAAAAAAAGTTGGGGTCTTCTGACCTCCCCTTCTTATGAAATTTTGCCCTCGAAATTAGGGTGCATTACGGTATGTCGAAGAGGTAAGGATACCTTGATTTCATTTGATTCTAACTCGGGTCATTTCCTCAACATCGTGGTTTCTCCATAAAACTTTGACTTGAGGTATAACCTTGGGCGTAAAATATGTTCCTTCTATCCAAGATTTGAGCAGGAACCTCTTTATACGTTAAGTCTTCCGCTATTTAAATCCGGTTCTAACTTCAATAATGTGGTTCGGATCTTTCACATATTTACGTAACATGGATATGTGAAAAACATTATGAACACGAGACATACTTGGCGGTAAAAGCGAGTCTATAGGCTACAGTTCCTACTCGATCGAGGATTGAAAATGGGCAATGAATCGAGGATTGAGCTTTCTCTCTCTTTCGAATCTCGTAACTCCTTTCCATGGAGCAACACGTAACAACACATGATCTCGATATCGAATTCCACGTCCTTTCGATGAAGATCAACATAACTCTTTTTGTCGATCTTGTGAGAGTTTTTTTATCGTTGTCGGATCGTTTGAATCTTTTCCGTAGTCATACGTACCAACTCTGGTCCCAACAACGTTGCTTCACCCACCTCATCCCGGTATCTTTGGAGAGCGACACTTTCTTCCATACAACGCTTGAATGGAGCCATGCGATGCTTGCTTGATAAGCTGTTGTTGTAAGAAAACTCCACCGATGGTAAGAACTTGTCCCAACTTCCCTTGAAGTCGAGGACACGAGTCTTAATAAATCTTCAAGAGTTTGAATAGTCCTCTACGATTGTCCGTCCAAATGCGAGGATGATATGCCGAACTAAATCGTAAATCCGTGCCCATAGCTTTTTGCAAACTAACCCAAAATCTTGAAGTGAATCTTGGGTCTCGATCGGAAACTATGGATCTTAGCATACCATGCAATCTTACAATCTCGTTTATATCATACTAGCAAGGCGTTCAAGTGTATAAGTTTCTCGTATTGGTAAGAAATGAGCAAACTTGGTCGATCTATCAACAATGACCCAAATCGTATCTATGCCTTGAGAAACCTTGGGAAGACCCGATGCTTGAAATCCATGGTAATGTGCTCCCACTTCCATTACGGAATTTCAAGTGGTGCTGATGGACCTTTTGGCACTTGATGCTCGCCTTGACTCGTTGACAAGTTAGACACCTTGAGATAAACAACGCTTATCTCTCTCTTCATATTGCTCCACCAAAATGTATGGCGAAGATCACGATACATTTTGGTACTCCCGAGATGGATTACAAGCGGTGTGTTGTGCGCCTCCATCATGATTCTATACTTTAAATCGAGTTGTTAGGAACACAAAGTGCGGAGTTGACTCGAAGTATTCCTTCTTCATCGATTCTTGCTTCGGCGCATAGCACCTTCTTGCACTTTCTTCCTCATCGCGCATCGACTTCCGAGTGCGTAGCTTGAAGCGACTTTAACTTTATCAATTAAAAGTCGGTTCTACTCGTATATTCGCTATCATCACATGGGTCCCTGAGTCTTTAACTCTATCTCCATCCTTTGCAAGTCACACAAAATGGGCCTTTGCGTTGTCAATATCGCTTTTTTCGTGCCGCGTATGATCTTCTACTTTCGATAAATCGTCGGCTACCACGTTAAACTTTTTCGGGATGGTATTGGATGGTATGATCATAATCTTTCAACGATTCAAGCCAGCGTCATTGTCGCATATTGAGTTCCTTTTGAGTAAAGAAATATTTGAGGCTTTTATGATCAAGTAAAGATCTCCACTTTCTCCCCATACAAGTAATGCCTCCAAATCTTTAGTGCAAAACAAGATTCTTTGCCTTGACTCTAAATCATGAGTAGGATAATTCCTCTCATATTCTTTGAGTTTGTCGAGAGGTATAGGCTATGACTTTCCATGTTGCATGAGAACACATCCTAAACCTTTGCTGAAGCATCCTTGTAGATGACAAATCCCTCAAGAGCGGATGGTATTGTCGAGCAGTCTTTGAAATGAGTCTCCTCTTGAGTTCTTGAAAACTCTTCTCACATTCCTCGTTCAACCGAATTTTGTATCTTTTAAAGTCAATTTGAGTTAGTGGAGTAGCGATTGAGAAAACCCTCCTACGAATCTCGATAATAACTAGCTAAGTCGAGAAAGCTACGTCTTCGATCATTTGATTTAGGTTGCTCCCGACTTTGAATAGCTTGATCTTTCTTTGGGTCAGCAGATATTCCATGACTTGATACTACGTGCCCGAGGAATGCTACTTCCTCAAGCTAGAACTCGCATTTCTTGACTTGGCATAAAGCTTATATTCACGAAGCTTTTGGAGTATCGACCTCAAGTGTTGCTCATGATCTTCACGGCTTTTGGAATAAATAAGGATGTCATCAATGAAGGCGACCACAAAGTGATCAAATAATCCTTGAATACTCGGTTCATCATATCCATGAAGGCGGCGGGGCATTAGTCGATCAAAAGACATGACTAGGAATTCATAATGCCGTCTAGGAGTTACGAAAGCCGTTTTGGAATGTTATCGGTTCTAATCTTCAATTGGTGATATCCGGAGCGAAGATCGATCTTTGAAAAGAATTTGGCGCCTTCTTGGTTGGTCAAACAGGTCATCAATACGTGGCAATGGGTACTTATTTTGATGGTGACATGGTTCGACTCCGATAATCAATCAAAGTCGCATACTCCCATCTTTCTTTTTCACGAATAGAGCAGGAGCACCCCGAGGAGAAATACTAGGACGAATAAAGCCGATGTCTAACAATTCCTGCGGTTGGGTCTTTAACTCACGAAGTTCAATAGGAGCCATTCGATATGGGGCTTTGGAAATAGGTTTTGTCTGGGTTCAAGGTCGATACAAAATTCAATTTCACGCTACGGGGGGTAGGCCGGGAAGTTCTTGGGAATCGTCGGAAATTCATTAACAATAGAAATATCATTCAAAAGCGGCGTATTTTTGTTTAGATCCGTGACATGAGCTAAGAAAGCTTGACATCAGTTTTCAATAAGCGAATAGCTTTATGGCTTGAGATGATAGTGATTGATTTTAATGGTTTGGTTGCTTGAATTAGCATAATAGGTTGGTTAGGAATATGAAAGCTAATGACCTTACGAAAACAATCAATTTTTGCATGATGAGTAGTTAACAATCAATCCTAGAATTACGTCAAATGCAAGTATTTTCAATGAAATAAGATCGACGAGGTAATGTGAGGATCCGATTTGAACCAAACAAGACTTATAAATAGTGGATGTAATGAAGGTTTCTCCCAGCGGAGTTTCAATGACTAAGTCAAAGTCCAATTTCTCGGAGTCAATTTTAAGCGTTGGGCAAGTAGGAGAAATAAAAGAATGGGTAGAACCGGTATCAAATAAGGTATATACTTCGCTAGAGTTTATGATAAGCTTACCGTGATGACCTCATTCGGGTTCCTTGCTTTCTAGGGAGGTCACGACAAGCGCTCTCCCTTGCACTTCTTGGCTTTGACTTTTACGGGGCGACCTTTGGTGCCTCCTTCCAATTTGGACTTGTCTTGGTGAGCGACAAAATCGGGCTAGGTGTCCTTCTCTTCCACAATTGTAACATGCTTTGGATGGCATCGCGCAGTTTGGTGATATGTCCTCCCTCCGCATTTGAAGCATATAATAGGTGGTCGTTCTCCTTCCTTAACAACGGGTGATGGTCTTTGACGTCTTTCCATCATTGTTGAATCTCCTCTTCTTGAAATGTCCATTCTTATTGTTTTGGCCATGATTACCTTTGAAGTGGTTACCATTTTTGGCATGTTGATTCCTCCACGCTTATTATCACAAGCCCGATGGTTGCTATCTTTGGTATTATCATTTTATAAATTTGCTCTCTTTTGGTTGGGTTGATTTCATTATCGCGTTCAATAAGCTGAGCCCTATTAACAACATCGAATACAAACATAGTTTATGAGAGATAAGGTATTGGCGTATCTCGGGTTTCAAACCTCTTAGAAACATTAGCGTCATTCTCTCCTCATTATCAACCAAATGGGATATAAGCAGGGACAACTTCGGCAAACTTGGCCCGTCTTTGTGACACGGTCGTGTTGTTTTGCTCGACTTGATGAACTCTACCTCTTTCGTGTGATGAATACTTTCGGGAAAGTACTTGTCGTTGAGCAGTTCTTGAAACTTCTCCCAAGACATCTTGATGCGGCGGGTTGAGTCGCTTTCTGATTCCACCGGTAATCTGCCTCTGCATGACAACATGAAGGTGGCAAAGGAACCTTTTGCTCCTCGGAGCATCCAAGACATCAAATATCTTGTTGATCTGCTTAATCCACGTCTCCGCCTTAAGTGGTTTTGGCTCTCCAAAAACTCCGGTGGTCCCAGTTCCTTAAAGCGCTTGGCGGTGGCCGTCAAGAGAGTTGCCGATGTTTCCACTGCATTTTGGGCGAGAGCCGCTCTGCTTTGATGTTGCATGAATTGCATGAAGCCTCGGAACATTCCATCGTTCATCATTTGGTCGATGTTGTTGTTTGCACGAGGATTGTCGCCTTCACGATGCACATTATCACGATTATTGATGCGTGGAGACTCAGCGGTCTCTGTGCTCCATTGATGTTTCTCAACATTCTCGGATGCCATTTTCAAACAACTTGCCACAAAAACAAGGGTTAATTATCATATCACATATTATCCCTATACTCTCGACAGACCAATTAAATATCAAATAAACTTAGGTAGGTCATACTAGCGAAGAATTCCCGTCTCTCCCCTCTCTAGTTCTTGTCTCACATCTTTAGCAGGGATCATATCCCTAAGCTTTGATACCAATTGTGGCGCCCCCAAAATAGGTATACATCACCCATCTTGGGTCATGGATACATGGTATAGAATACAAATATAATCTTAAATATACTGACAAAAGGTTTGTGAGTTTTAATACAAATATTGTCTTCTAGACAATATCCACTCTCGAGAATAAGTCCTCATTACAATTATTATCACACTATTTCATAGAATAGTGAGGGACTACTAATGTTATCATCATCGGGACCATCACTCAGTCCCAGGCTAGTCCTGCTACGTTCTCATTTCTGAAGAAGAAACGGTGAAAGAAAGGGTGAGCTCAACTAGCCCGAAGAAATATTATGACTAAGATAATGCGGGATAAATCATCATTAGCCTTCAACAATGTTAAGCGATAAAATACAATAGACAACAAGTTTAAGCTGCGGCGGAATAAGCGATCCATTTAAAAAGTCAGTAGAGAATAAAATCTACTATCTTTTATGATTTAAAAGTTTTCATCACTTTTATCATTTGAGACTCGACAATAAATAATCCACATCATCCACCTTTTCGACCGAGGATATTCATTAGGTCACGACCACAAATTATCCATACACTACGGGCGAGGATATTCGTGTATTCATTAATGGTCATGATCATGCCAACAAGCGTCCATCGATGCACTCACGGGCCGATGAGGACTTTTATCACATCATTTGTAACATTACGGTCATGATTATCTAGAATAATCCACTGGTCGTAATCATACCAAGTCCATCTATGCACTCTGGGCCACGAGATGACTTTCAAAAATATAAACACGAGGATGATGACAATGATATAAGAATTGATAAAACAAGTTCACGAATTAATTTATCCGAGGAACTAATAACGTCAAATTGTCGACATGATACTTCTTTGAAAAGTAAAATTCAAGAATGCTTAGAAGAATATTTCCATGAAAAGATCTTTGGATGAAGCCTTGCAAATATCGAGGATATTCCACTAATTTCATGGAGTATAGAAGTCAAAACTTTAACCAAATGAGTATAATAAAGAATGGAATAAAAAAAGAAATCACATAGCATGAGCGAGTTATTACATACGGTGCTTAAGCAGACGAGGATATTCAAGCGAGAATAATAAATAGCGGAACCCGATCGGTGTAAAACACACGAACAAGATATTCAGAGAATAATAAAGAATGGAATAACAATTTCACCAAATATAAGCTGGCGAATATCTGAGGTCATGTGTAGAGTTATGCTGCATGCATATATGAGTTATTCAATAGAATAATAAAGAATGGAATAACATAAGGATTTCACCCAAGTATAGGGTATATGGCGTATACGAGGTTATGTATAGGGTATGCCACATATACTGAGTTATTCCAAGAATAATAAAGAATGGAATAATGAAGTTCTCTTCATGAATAAAGAAAGAATAACACCCCTTACTAGTAAAAGAAACTGGATATAGAAGTAGTAAAGTAATAGAGAATATTCTTCTTCTTTCTCTCTATAATTTTCTCTCAGAGTTTCAAATTGAATTAGTAAAGAAATAATGAAGGAATGAGCTTATTTATAGAAAAAGCGAGAGTGGCTCTTGGTCTTATGAAGGGTCAAAATGACTCTTGGTAATATTGAAGAGACAACTACTATTTTTGAAGGGGTAATTAACTCTTGGAACTTAAGAGGTAAATAACTCTTGGTAATATTGAAGAGACAACTACTATTTATGAAGGGCAATTAACTCTTGGTAATATTGAAGGGACAAGTTACTTATTAAGACTTTAAATCAACAATCCATATTGATTTACTATTATAATTTCAACCAACGATGCGAAAAATTAATACATCTCCTCGTGGAATAATATTATTGTACCCAAAAATACGAGTGAACAATACTAGAGTGAATAGTAATCGGGTGAATAGTAACTCATGAATAGTAACTCGTGAATAGTAACTCATGAATAGTAACTCATGAATCGTGAATAGTACTCGAAACACGAAAAGTGCCCCGAATACCCGATTGAACAATATAACCTCCAGACATCAATTATTATTGAAATAAATATCGATTCTCACTAACACAAATAATTTCAACACAATAGAACTATCAAATTCATCTTTAATCAACACGAACTTATCCATCATTAATATCATAACTCCTGATATTTAACAACCGGGTTGTTCCCGAGGAAAGAGGGGGCTTTCGATAAGAATTTCTCCATATTAGCGGCGTAATTAGGTGACCAAACCTCTCTCGATGAGAACTTCTAGACATTGTAAATATTGTAATTTAATAATATGAATAAATTTGTCGTCTCAATTATTGATTTAATAAAATAACATATAATGTAGATGATCTTTGTGACAATAATCGAATCGATAATATGAGAGAGATATGCAAAGAATTCTTGTAGTAATAATTGAGTATAAGCGAGTGACTTCTCACGTAAGCATCAATAATCAATACTGGTGTGCTACTCTTATGCAACCACAGCGTATTATTGTACTTTTACTACTAGGGTAGTTCAAGCGGTTTTAACAATAACACCTCCGTAGTTATTTATATAAAATATTTTATCGTTTTCTCACTCGACAATAATTACATTGTGGGTCCACTGATGATTGTCTTGGTTATACGAATATTCCGACAAAAAGAATATTCCCAGACCAATTGAATATTTTATAACAACTTGCATACTTAGCAAAATTTATAAATATTACCCACAACTATAACATTATATCAAATTCATTCCATAATATTCAAAAATGATATTTATAGAAAAATCATCTTTATTAAAAAAAAAGTTGGGTCTTACAGCATGCATCTGTCTCTATTATGAAGGCTTTATTGAAATCTGGCAATGTCAAGACTGGTGTAGTAGACAAGGCCATTTTCAGATCCTCAAAAGCTTGATCAGCTTCATTTGTCCACTTAAAGTCTCCTTTCTTCAACAGATTGGTTAGAGGTTTACTAATCACCCCATAATGTTGGACAAATCTCCTGTAATAGCCTATTAATCCCAAGAATCCCCTCAAGGCTTTTAAGGACTTAGGTTTTGGCCATTGCATCATAGCCTCAATCTTCTTATGATCTGCTGCAACTCCATGTTCACTAATGACATGTCCAAGATACTCCACTGGGTTTGGGCAAAGGTGCATTTGGTTTTTTAACGAAAACCTGTTTCGCTTTCGAGTACTTCCAAAGATGTATCGCAAATGTTCTTTGTGCTTTTTAGGGAGGGACTATAAACCAATATGTAATCAAGAAAACTAACACAAACCGCTTAAGGTAAGGAGCAAATACCTCATTCATGATGCAATCGAAAGGTGGCAGTGCATTGGTCAAGTTAATGGCAAGACCAAGAACTCATAGTGTCCTCGTGTGTTTTGAAGGTCACATTTTGTGAGTATCTTTCGATTTGACTTTCTGATTTGGTGGTATCCACTTCTGAGGTCCAGCTTAGTGTAAAATTTGCTTCCCTTTAGTTCATCCAATAGCTCCTCTATAATTGGTATAGGAAATTTGTTTTTAATGGTAATGTTGTTGAGTGCTCTATAATCTATGCAAAACCTCCAGGAACTGTCATTTTTCTTCACTAATAGCACTGGAGAGGCATAATGGGAGGTGTTATGCCTTATTATTCCACTATTCAACATTTCCTTCACCATTCTTTCTATTTCAGTCTTTTGAATGTATGGGTATCTATAGGGATTAGAGTTTACAGGATTGCAGCCAGGCATTATGGGAATATGGTGATCCTGCATCCTCTTTGGAGGCAACCCCTGTGGTTCTTTGAAAACATCCTCATAAGCTTTCACCAAATGCTCTATGATTTCGGTACATCTTCTTTTACTTTCAGCATTACTTTTATAGCGATCAATTTGGACTAGGAAATATGTTTCCTCATGTGGTTTTCAGTGAACTTGTCTCGCTAACCGGGTCGAGTAGAATTTTTAGGGTCCCCTTGCTTCCCTAAGGTCACCTTTTTCCCCTTCCAATGTATAGTGATCTTTCTTTTGTTCAAAATCCGCATGATTGGATTTGACGATGCATCCAATGAACAACCAAAAAGCGCATCATATCCCCTAAAGGAATTACATATCTGGAGCTTGAAACTCCCCTTTGGGCCAATTTCCACTTAAATTGAGCAATTCTCTGTCACATCGTATGACCTCTCCATTTGTTACTGTCACTTTAATAGGGCTACAAGGCTCAGTAGGTAACTGTAACTTCCTTACCAGGTTTTGTGATACAAAGTTGTGTGTTGATCCACTATCCAAAAGCATGACAATGTTGTTGTTTTTGATCTGTCCATATAGCTTGATGGTGTGAACTCCATGAGTTCTGTTAGGCATGTATTGAAACTTCACATGTATCTTCAATCTGTAAGCAATCTTCCTCCTCCTCCTCACATTTCTCTATCAATGTCACCTAAGTCTCGTTGTTGTTGTGCCCAATCGATTCTCTTCTTACGTTATCATTAAATACAAGTGCTTCATTTTGCATCGTGTTCTTGAATATACACTTCATCACAATTATAACATAGCCCTTTTCTCTTCTTATAGCCATTTCTGCTGGTGTTAGCCTTTTGATAGGTATAGTTTTTGTCCAAAGACCGACCGAAGTTACTAGATTGTTTGTCCTTGTTTGTCACAAAGGATGGTTTTGTTTTAAATGACTGTATTCTCTCTTACAACTCGACATGCCCTGGTTTCTTTTATCCGGGGATCTTAGGTAGATTTCGCCTTTTAGCTTTCGATTTATAGCATCTCCGAGAGTGGTTGGCTTAACAAATATAGGGCATTAGCAATCTCCTCCTTCAAGCCACTAAGAAAACTCTCTATGAAATATTCCTCTGTACAACCTTTGTTTTGGGACAACATAAAAGTTTTGAGTTCTTCAAATGCCCTTATATAATCCTCCACTTTGTCCCCTTTGTACTAATTTATATCGAGCGCCTATAAGGTTTTCTTGTCCTCCTTTAGCAAAACCTATGGCGAGATATGATAGGCAAATTCATCCCATAAGTAGCAATGGTTTTTCATCTTGTAAGGCTTAGTACCATACATCCTCTCACCTTCTAAATAAAGGGTCGATCTGAGACCTTAGACACTGGGGTCTATCATGGGATTGAGTTGGAAAAACTTTTCACTCTTTTTGATCCATCCCACAGGATCCTTCCCATCGAAATAAGGAAAGTCTATTTTGGGCATAGGAAATGATGAGAAAAGGGAGGTTGGTGCAGGGTGTCCTCCATCAACGAAGGTTGCCAATGGTAAGGTCCTTGTGTCTCGTGGGTTTAGATTATAGGAATTGTTTGAAAATATAGTAGGAGAGGGTTGTGACATATTGGGTTGATTATGATAGGGTCCATAGAGGGTATGTCCGGGTTCCAGAGTGCATATTATGGTAGGAATTATGCAGTTGGGGTGATTCAATTGATTATGATCGTTGTAAAGAAGCCACATGAATTGTCCTACCTCACCTGTAGGTATTATTTTGTCTGTATAAGTGTACTTTTGAGTTGAGTATGGAATTGAGTTTGGGTGTGGCATATTAGCTCTACATTATTAATTGGTTCTATAGAAGGGACCAAGTATTTATGGTCAGGTTATGGTTTGGAATTACGATGGTGATGGACCTGGTCATGGTTTGAGGTCCTGTAAGATGGGTATTGAAGGTAAATGGTGGGGTAGAGTTGGATGGGTGGTGGGCTTAGAGGTTTGGTTCATCGTTGTTACTGGTAAGCTAGTGGATGTCTTGCCGAATTGCAGAAAGAGGAGAGGAACTCGGGAAGAAGATTGCATACGGTGTATTATTCGACTCTGTGATGGCGTTAGGAGTTCGATAGTAGGAGTACGGTCGATACCTCCGATTACGTAACTTTCTCTTTCTCGGCCCGTTTGATGGTCTCGACGACCTCAGAAATCCTTTGAGCCAAATCCTCACCATTCATCTACGGAATTTTGGTACGATCTGGGCAATTTGACTTCCCATAGCCTCCATCTGTACTCATTGCTCGTTCGAATCCAGTGAGACACCACCTCTTGTAAATGGTCCATCCTTCCTTCCAAAGTTTTGAGGTCCTTCTCATGCTTCAGAAGCTTCGGTTTGTGGTCATGAGTCTCGCCATGAGTGGCCCGAGTGTGGCTCGATACCAAGTTGTCACAAATTGAAAGAGCAGATCGAGAAGTAAAGGAAAATTTTTGAGAGAAAAAATAAACTCTGAAGTTACTCAAATTATCAAGAGAATTGATTCATATTTTGCATGCCTTCTTCACTCCAACCTCACCCTTTTATGCTATCGCTAACAAATTTGGTGCAAAGACCAAAGAAACCTAACCAACCAAAATAAGACACGTTGCTTACAGCCACAACTAGCTAACCGACTCACTAACAAATTAGTTGACTAAACGCTGCGTTCCAACTCCCTTCTTTCAACGGCTCAATTCTGTGATGTCCTGCTCCCATTCTTGACATTGAATTCCTAATCCATTATTTGCTCATCAATCGTAACAGTTTGTATTTCCGGAGTTAGATTTCATTCATAGATTCATTAAAAAAAAAAAAAAAAACCCGAGCCCTACCTCTAAGTTGCATAATTAGGGGTTGTAATGTTTGCCAACTACATAATTCTAATCCCTACCAAAAATGAAATGCTTTTAGATGATCTCCTGCCAACCATAGAATATGTAAATGTAAGCTTGCAAAGAATAAATTAACTAATGCTCTGATGTGGTCAAATAAAGACGATCATAGTTTCACCAAAAAACAAAAATAAAGATGAGTATTATGTTACTATATAGATTGAGGAATGACAAAGCAGTCGCACTGTAAATCCCAAGCCCATTCAGTTTATAGTTAACTAATAAGAAGCCAATCAACATAACATCTGGATATAGAACTTTTCTTCCATGATGTAACATACAACTAAGCCTCAGGATGTGCAGATATCAGCCGTCACTAGACTCACCACCCTTCACCGCATGTTTTGACGCCTATTATTGTAACGGGTACGATCATTGTATCTTGGTCTGTCCTGAGCTCTTTGAGGCACTGGTTGCACTCTCCTTTCTCTCTCGGGAGACCTTTTGACAATCTCTCCATTTACAAGCAGCTCCGCTGGCAAATCATTGACACCAAACAAGTTCAGTACGGATTGTAGTTCTACATCATATAAACTTATCTCACTTTGAAAACCAATGACGAAATACTTTTGATAAAGATGTATAAAAAAGTATCTTCTGCACGAAAACACAATCAGAAACGCATCACACAAAAAACTTGCTGATTCAACACAAAAAGCTAAGAATGCGCTAAAAAGTCCTTATTTTTTTTCCCTGGGTAGATATGATGGACTTTCCAGTTCAAAAGTTACAATAGAGGGCATCTGTCATGATTAAATCATGAATTTTGGTTATTTAATATTTATAAAGCTCTCCTACCCATATACATGCTTTCACACATACAAAGCACAAAATAGAAATTGACAAATGATCTTTTAAATAAATAAATAAAAAAGATAACAACCACAAATCTCAATTAAATTAACAATAAATCAAGAATTAATCTTCTAAGAGATTGTGGTATTGCGCAATGTGTATCACATGAGGAAATCTTGATTAAAGTAAAGCTGCCAAAACAAACCAAAGCATTCAAGGATACTTTTAAATGTTAATTATTAGATCATTAGAGATAGATTTTCACTTTACTCTCGACATAGTTTTTACGTCTCCCTCGCAATAGAATAGACTTACCTCCGTAATCCTTGTTCTCAGCATCAACATAGGAGTCAGGAAGAACGAAAAGAACACCAGGCAAACCTGTATAAAACAACAAAACATGTAATCATCCGATATAAAACTAAACCAAACATATAAACAACACAAATTAGTGAAGTTAAAAGAAGTATGAACCTTCAAGTTTATTGGATGTCTCCTCATCAATCTCACATCCAAACCCAAAGTATCTCTCACAGGAAACATTGTAAATCTTCTTCTTTGCTTCTTCCTCACTTATACATCAACAATTCATAATGAAGTCACTAGCAAAATCTATGTATGTATCAATTGCACTCACAGAAATAATAACGAGCAACTCCTAAGGCTCCATTTGTTACAAATTAAAGATACAATTTGACCTTTTAAGTCAATTAGCAAAATCTTAAAATTCAAACTCAATAGGAATTTATTTGACTTTAGTACAAACAATAATAACTACTGTAAACCAGCTAAAAAATACTGCAACAAATTATCATATTAATTAGCTACATATTTACAAATTAAAAGTTACATTTTTATTAAGTGTTAAGTTGAGCACTAATTTTGGGTCAAAAACCTTAAGACTGCATAATCTAGTGATGCAAGCCCAATAAATTATCAAACACAAAATATATGTGGAGGTATAAAAGTTTGATGTGAATCAAAAATTATCTAATGGGGAACTTGTAATAAAGACTCAAGATTTGTTTGACTAACGAACACAACCAAAAGGTCTAAGATGAAAGGATTGAAATTAACTGAAATATAACCAAAATACCCCAACATAAGATTTCATATTCAATAAATCAAAACGAACTTTTTTACCTCCGTAATGTAGGTCTAAGCTGCAGTCCACATGAACATAACATTAAAATTTGTGAAGCCATTTGAGAAGAATCTATTCTATTGTGTCTAAAAAACAATTGAAAATAGTTACTTTACTACTAAAGAAAATTACCTTCCGAGGACCTTAGCTAGGGTTTGGATGTAACAATCAATCATTTGTTCCTTAGTGGCGCCTTCGCCGCCAGGCTTATCCATCACAATAAGCCAATGTTCGTAGTCGCAGCCGGGGAACAGCGGTGCCATCTCCGTCGGCGGCCTGTCACTAAAGTTCGAACCCGAGTTGAGGGGAGAGTAGGAGCCACCGGACCGGTTCACCCTGCATCGAATAGTGTTTAGCCGAACAGCACCGGGGACGAAGTCCCGGATCGAGTGGGAGAGCGAGATTGTGGACCGGGCGGGTGTAAAACCAGGAAGAGGTGGGGATTTGGCTATGGAGGATGAAGAAGAAAGTAGGCGTTTAGGGAAAATGAGGAATGATGAAGACGATGATCGGAAGGCGATGATTGACCGAACTATCGTGGCTGCCATGGCTGGTGCGGAAATGAGGGCAAATTGTTGACCGCTGAAAACTTGAGAGAAGGATTGAGGGTTTTATTACTGTTGATGAGGGTTTTTGTTATCGGCTTAAGTGGTAATCAGGTGTGTAACGAAAGTCCTTCTCAATGTTGGCTGGGGAAATCTCTCACGGAATATGGACCTTGTCCCCTGACACTTTAAAAACAGAAAATGGCCCATCTCACTTGAGGACCACTAATGGTTAGCTTAATAAAAGTAGACCTAATAATATAAATAGTTAACTGTTGGGTCAATCCATATTAACTGAAATCAAATGAGTCGGTTAACCATTTTTATTTATTCAGGTTGGTTAAAATTTGAACTCATATTTTTAAAACAAATATAGTTAATTAACTAGTTAACCATTTTTCAACCCATATTCTATTCAATTACACTCCTCTTTCTCTCAATAACCACACCAAATACAATTATTATTTTTTGGTGGGTGGAGATAGAAAATGGGTAGTATATAATCACTTAGTATTAATTTATTTTGGGAGAGAGTGGTGGTGGTGGGGTGGGGGTGTGGGGTAGGTGGGTGGGGTATACATAATCGCTTAATATCGTTTTTGAGAGAGGGTGTTGGGTGGGTAGGTAGGTAAGTGGTTGGGGTGGTGGTGGGGGTAGGTGGGGGAGTGAGTGGGTGGGGGTGGGGGTGGGGGTGGGTGGAGTATCATAATCGCTTAATATCATTTTTTGAGAGGAGTGTTGGGTGGGTGGGTGGGTGAGTGAGTGGGGTGGGGTGGGGTGGGGTGGGGGGGTGGTGGTGAGTGGCTAAGTGGGGGTGGGGTAGGGGATCTGAGTAAGGGGTGGGATGAGGTGGAGTGGGTGGGTAGGTGTAGGTGGAGGTGGGGATGGGGGTGGGGAGTGGGGAGTGGGGGGTGGGGTAGGGGTATATCACATCACATATTATTTTTTGATTGGGGTGGGGTGGGGTGGGGTGGGGTGGGGTGGGGGGGTAAGTGGTATATCATAATCACATAATATTATTTTTTAGTGGTGGTGGGGTAAAAGGGTTAGGTGGGGTGGTGGGTAGGTAGGTGTAGGTGGAGGTGGGGGTGGGGGTGGGGGTGGGGGTTTGGGAGTGGGGGTAAAGGATATATATAATCACATATATTATTATTTTGGGTTGGGTTGGGTTGGGTTGGGTTGGGTTGGGGTGGGGCGGAGGTAAGGGGTATATCATGTCATAATATTATTTTTTTTAGTGGTAGTGAGGTTGGGGTGGGGTGGGGTGGGGTGGGGTGGGGTGGGGTGGGGTGGGGTGGGGGTAAGAGGTATATACATAATCACATAATATTAGTGTCAAATCAGGTCTTCATGAAACCCATAACCCATAACAATATTAAAATGGTTAATATGATTTTTAACCATAACCATATGATTCCAACCCACATTATCCATATTAAAAATGGTTAATATGGTTTTAGTTCTTAAATGAAACCATAACCATATTTTGAAAACCAAAACCAACCCATAACCATATTTTGCCATGCCTAATCGACAGTCCTCCTGAACGTTGGCTGGGGAAGCCTCTCACGGAATATGGGCCTTGTCCTAGGGGTGTTCAAATGAATTGATTTTTTAGGTTTTTCGATTTTTCGGAACGGTCCAAACTGGTCAGTTCGGTATAAAAAAGAACCGATTCGGTTTGGTACAAAAAACCGGTATATAAGTAAATCGGTCCGGCGGTTCGATTTTACCAAACCGAACCGGACCGGTATTGTGACACCCCCAAAATTAGGTATACATCACCCATCTTGGGTAGTCGGGATACATAGTATGTAATTTAAATACAACTTACTAATATAAGCGCTGCGTATGCAATACGACATAAATCGTGAGTTTGAATACAAATATTGTCTACTAGATATTATACAAACTCAAAAAGAGTCCTTATTACAATTATTATCACACTTATTTCACGAATAGTGAGGACTACTAATCTTATCCTCGGACCATTACTCTGCTTCCCGACTCGTCCCAACTATATTCTCATTTCTAAAGAGAACGATTGAAAGAAATGGTGAGCTCAACTAGCTCAAGAAGAAATATTATGACTAAAATAATGCGAATAAATTATCATTTTACACAACGGTGTTAAACCGATAAAATATAATGAACATCAAGTTTAACTACAACGGAACCAAAGAATCCATTAAAAAGTCAAGTAGAAAATAAAATCTATTATCTTTTATGATTTAAAGGTTTTCATCATTTATTATAATTGAGACTCAAACTTTAATAAATATTCCACCACATCTAATCATCCCGTACCACTGGTCAAGAATTTTCATTAAATCATCAATGGTCATGACTATCTACAAGAATAAACCACGGTCATAATCATACCAAAAACTATTCATTAATGCTTTACACAGCCAATCGAGGACTTTTATAACATCATTTATAACGAAGTAAATGATTATACCAAATGATCCCCACAGTCATAATCATACTAAGTCCATCTACGCATGCGTAAGCAAAGAGGACTTTCATCACATCATTTGTAACATTACTATTCATGATTACACCGAATAGTCTGCAGTCATAATCATACCAAGTCCATCTATGCACTACAGGGCCCACAGATGACTTTCAACATAATATAAACATGAGGATGATGACAATGATATAAGAATTCAATAAAACAAGTTCAAGAATTATTTTATCCGGGGAATTATTAACGTCAAATTGTCAACATGATAATGTTTTGTAGAGTAAAATTCAAGAATGATCGGAAGAATATTTCCATGAAAAGATCTTTGGATGAAAAACGCAAATATCGAGGATATTCTACTAATTTTATGGAGTATAGAAGTCAAAGTTTTAACCAATTTGGGTATAATAAAGAATGGAATAACAAAAGAAATCACCATGCATGCGATAGATCGCAGTGCGGTGAGTTATTCCAACAGAATAATAATAACGGAACGAGGTTAGGTGAAATTCACAACCGATGCGGATGTTCCAACAAAATAATAAATGCGGAATAATAAATGATGGAACCAGTTACAGATAAGATGATGCAGGATATTAAGCGAGAATAATAAAGACGGAATAATAAAAATGGAACCGAGTGCGGTGTAAAACA
Source organism: Panax quinquefolius (assembly GCA_020205615.1). NCBI lineage: Eukaryota > Viridiplantae > Streptophyta > Magnoliopsida > Apiales > Araliaceae > Panax > Panax quinquefolius. Next base: position 3,541,301 of record CM035155.1, on the reverse strand, counting down.
CACGAGCGAGGATATTTCAATGAGAATAATAATAAAGAGCGGAACCAGTCCGGTGTAAAACACACGACAGGATGTTCCAACAAAATAATAGAAGAATGTCACCAAGTATAGGGTAAACCACGATTATCGATGTAAGACCCCAACTTATTATTAATGAAATTTAATTTTCTCTATTTATTATTTTGAAATAGTAAGGAGGTTGATGTGATTAATGTGGATAGTTAGGGGTAAAATACGCAAATATTTCAAAATAAGCAAGTGGTTATAAAATATTCATTGTTGTCGAGGAATATTCGTTTGGTCGTGGAATATTAAATCTTGTCGGGGAATATTAAATGCGATGTAGTATGACCATAATGTGTGGGCCCCATAACTAAAGCGATTGGATGAAGAAAGCAGACAAATATAAGTTGGTTAAAAATAATGGCGTAGTTGTTACCATTAATCTTGTTAAAATACTCGGTGGTAAAAAACAAGAAGCTTTGCGGTATTGCACCAATTATTGATTCTTACGTGTGAAGGCACTCACTCAATAATGGTTACGGTAATTCTTATTCGATATTTTATTGATTCAATAATTCTGCGTTGATATTTTATATTCATTGTTGTTTGATAATTGTCATTACACAATATTTTTCATTATCGAAGCAATAATTCATATTATCTGAATAATATTATTAGATAACATTATTGGCAATGTCTAGAAAGTTACGTCTCAGGAGAGGTTTGGTCACCTAATCATTGGCGCCAGGTAAGGAGAAATTCTTATTGGAAAGCCCTTCTTTCCTGAACCGCACGGGTTGTCAATATTGTGATTACGTAATATTATTTGTGAATAATTAATTATTGATTCATATGATGAGGAAAATATTGATTTTATGTGGATATAGATGGAGAAAAATTTTAATGTGACAATTGTTGAAAATTGAAATTTTATCTTTTTACGATAAGATAATGTATTATTATATTTCAATAATATAATAATGGTGATATTTTTACAACGAATGTGGGATATATGAGTATACGAGGAGGAAGAGTATTTTTGTTGCAATAAATATTTAAAACATGTTAAACATGTCGGTGGATCCCATTTATTATTTGAAATTTGATTATAGCCGTAAAATCGCTTGGTTTATGGATTTGGTCAATTTACATTTGGAATTTGGAAAAACTTTCTTCGCAAAGTTGTAGATAATTGAATTTCCTATAAAAACTCTTAAGATTCGAATTTTCGATAAAAGGGCTATTTATTATGAATTATTGATGTTCGAAATTCTGAATAATTGATTTTTGGAAGTTTTAATTATTTTAAATAATAAAACGTTTTTGATTTGTTTGGTAGACTTATTTGTTGTCAAGCATGGCTGAATTCAGATCATAGATTGTGTGCGTAGGAATTTATATATAATATATTAATATTATATTAAATTTTCTACTTTAGTGTTCTAAACAATTTCTATAAATAAAGGTCTTAGGTTAGAATTGAAAATCACACCGTAAGCTGAAGTTTTCTCTCTATATTATCGAAGCGTATTCTTGTGAGTATTTTGAGTATAATTTGAGTATTGCTTATTCTAAGGTGCAAGTTCAAGTCATAGCCTTTATATCCAGGTGTTTAAATTTAGAAATCTTGATCTTTCGAGTAAGGGATATTATTTTTTTTCGTAATGATATTATTTCTTCAATATCATTATGTTGAAATATTGATCTAAAGTTTTCATCAAATTTGGAACTTTTGGTGCTAAGATTCTTATTCACGTATCGACCTTTATTCACGAATCGAATCTGACTATTCAGTGAAAAATGAAAATTTTTCTTTTTCGTCAAAATATCTATTACGGATACTAGCTTTGATTGTATCCATGTTTTGATCATTCTTGAATTTTACACCCTGCGATTATTTTTGAGGTATTTTTGGACGTGAATAAAACAAAAGCACGAATCCTTAATCCTTAATCCTTGTCATTTTGTTTCCTTTGGATTCGTTTCTTTAAAAATATTTTTCATCATCTTGAGTCTTAAATGATGATATTATGGAATATCTTTGGCTTTGTAGTGCAAAGATGAATGATTTCTGAAGAATATCTTTGGCTCTGTAGTGCAAAGATGAAGCAGTGTTTAGATGAACATGACCGGTGATGAATATCTTTGGCTGTAGTGCAAAGATGAATATGTGATTCAGATATATATTGATTGATGTTACTGGGGATAAAAGATGAGCGATGAACTTTTAAATTCATACATGGAAGATAGTAGTTTGCATTTCTACTTAACTCTTCTAATGAATTATTATTTCATTGCGAATATTGATTTAAAATTTGTTGTCTATTGTATTCTATTAGATTTTTCCACATTGAAGACTAACGGTAATTTGTTGTATATTATCTTAGTCATAATATTCTTTCTTGAGCTAGTTGAGCTCACCCTTTTCCTTTTGTTCCATTTTTCGGGGAGGCGAGAATATAAATATAGATGCAGTGGGGTATGGAATGAAGGTTCTAGAGAGAGTTGTTTAGTAGTCCTCACCATTTTGTAAAATAATGTATCAATAAATGTGATGAGGATTTATTTGAGTATAGATATTATAGAAGATAATATTTGTATTTAAACTCACAGATTTCTTTGTTGTAATAATAAAGTTGTAGTTGTTTACATACCATGTATTGACAACTCGAGAATGGGTGATGTATACTATTTTGGGGCGTCGCGGTTGGTATCGAGCTTAGGATATGATCTCTGGCGGAGATCGGGAATAAAACTAGGAGGGAGGCGAGTAAATCCCTTCACTAGTGTCCTACTAAGCTTATTTGTTAGTTGGTCGATATATAGGGATATTATGTGATATATTGATTTCCTTAATTAACCCTTGTTTTATTTATGATTATTTGAGAATGTCGATGGGAATATTAACAATGGAAATGAGGACAGTAGAGGCGCTCAGACGCACTCAACGAGAGAGAACGCGGCAACAGTGGCAATGTTCCTCCTGTGAACAACACCATTGAAAGCGATGATGAACGAGGGGATGTTTAGAAGCTTTTTGCGGTTCATGCAAAATCAAACGAGGAGACTCGTGTTCAAAATACTGTGGAGAAATGATAGCAATTCACGAGGTTATGTCACAATGCAGCGATTCAAAGAGTTGGGACCACGAATTTAAGGGAAAGCCGATCCGATCATGGCGGAAACATGGGTCAAGCAAATTACCAAGATATTCGATGTCTTGGGATGCGAAGAACAGAAGGTTCCATTCGCCACCTTTATGTTAAAATGGCAGGAAGCGGACTCATTGTGGGGAATTCGTGAAGCGTACCCATCCGGCCCCGCACTCGGCATGTCTTGGGAGGCGTTTTTGAAAGCTATTTAATGACAAATACTTTCACGAAAGTGTTCGTCGTATATGAAGGAAGTGGAGTTCATCAGATTGGAACAAAACAACATGGCGGTGTCTCGAGACGAGGTAAAGTTTGCAGAGTTATCCGAGTTTGTACCTCATTTGGTGGAGAATGAGGAACATATGACGCGGATGTTTCGAGAGGTTTGAAAACGGCGATACGACAATATCTCATTTCTCATAAATTTTCTCTCTACCGGATGTTGTTAATGAGGGCTCAATTGTTAGAAGCGAGATAACAGTATATTCAACCAAGGACAATAACCGAGGATCGTGCAGAGATAGCGTCAAGAATAATGATAACCAACGGAGAAAGAAGCAGACGGACAAAAATGGTAACCACTCTTGTGGTAATCATGGCCATGAAAATAGAAAAAGCGAGTCGGGAGGAGATTTTAAAAGAGGAGATTTAACAACGACTATATGAAGACGACGGTCTCAAAAGAATCGGTTCTAAGGAGGAGAAACGACCACCGGTCATATGCTTACAAATGCGGAAAAGAGGACATATCGATCAAACCGCCCCTAACGATTCAAGGTATGCTATAATTGTGGAAAGGAAGGACATATCGCTCGAGATTGTCTGATGAATGAAACCTAGTTCAATGGGGACGGTGACTCAAAAGATCCCGTCGAAAAAGTCAAAGTCAACGATTTCGGGAAGAAGCGTTTGTTGTATTTGGTCATAATGCGAGAACCCAAACGAGGTGATCACGGGTAAACTATTTATAAATTCTCAAGAAGTTTATACCTTACTTGATCACAGGTGCTACCCATTCATTTATCTCTCTACATGTGCTCAACGTTTAAACTTGACTCAGGAGAAATTAGACTTTGACCTATCGTGGAAACTCCGTTAGGAGAAACTTTCATCACATCCAATTGTTTATAAATCTTGTTTGAATCAAGTTGGCACCATCACCTTACATGTTGAATTTTATCTCTTTAAAGATACTTGCTTTTGATGTGATTTTAGGGATTGATTGGTTAACTACTCATCATGCCAAAATTGATTATTTTCGTAAGGTTGTTAGTTTTCATATTCCTAACCAACTGTTATGCAATTCAAACAACTAAACCATTAAAATCAATCATTGTCATATCTAATCATAAAGCTATTCATTTATTTGAAAAGCGGATGTCAAGCTTTCTTAGCCCATGTTATGGATTTGAATAAAGACACGTCAAATTTGAATAATATTCTGTTGTTGTTGACTTTCCGGCGTATTTCTGAAGAACTTCGGTCTACCCCGAGCGTGAAGTTGAATTCTTTATTGATCTTGAACTGGTACAAAGCCCATTTCTAAAACCCCATATCGAATGGCTCTATTGAACTCGGGAGTTAAAGGTCCAACTACAGGAATTGTTGGACATCGCCGGTTTCATTAAATCTAGTACATCTCCTTGGGGTGCTCTGTTTTATTCGTAAAGAAGAAAGAGCGGAGTACGCGACTTTTGTATTGACTATCGGGGAATTGAACCATGTCACCATCAAGAATAGGTATCCTCTACCTCGTATTGATGACTTGTTTGACCCGATTCTGAGGGCACAATTCTTTTCAAAAAATCGATCTTCGATTGGATATCATCAAATTTGAAGATTAGGCGAGGATATTTCAAAGGCGCCTTGAACTCGGTATGGGCATTATAAATTCTTAGTCATGTCTTTCGGACTAACTAATGCTCCTGCTGACTTTCATGGATATGATGAACCGAGTATTCAAGGAATATTTGGATCAATTCGTTGTTGTCTTTATTGATGACATCCTCATATATTCAAAAGCCGTGAAGATCATGAGCACCATTTGAGTGGTACTCAAAGGCTTCGTGAAAACAAACTATATGCCAAATTAAAGAAATGCGAGTTCGGGCGAGGAAGTAGCATTCCTTGGGCACGTGGTGTCGAAAACATGGAGTATCTGTTGATCCGTGAAGATTGAAGCAATACAAAGTTAGGAGCAATAGTGAAGTCGGTGGTCAAGTCACGTAGCTTTTTGGGCTTATTGGTTATTATCGGAGATTCGTGGAAGGGTTTTCTCGAATCGCTACTCCATTAACTCAATTAACTCGGAAGGATACAAAATTCGTTTGGAGCGAAGAATGCGAGAAAAGTTTCAAGAGCTTAAGAGAGACTTATTTGACTGTTCTAACAATACCATCCGGTTTGGATGGATTTTTTATCTACGCTGATGCTTCAGGCAAAGGGTTAGGATGTGTTCTCATGCAGCGTGGGAAAGTCATAGCCTATGCCTCGCGACAACTTAAAAGAGTATGAGAGGAATTATCCTACTCATGATCTAGAGTTAGCGGTGATCGTTTTCGTATTAAAGATATGGAGGCACTATCTATATGGGGAGAAAGTGGAGATATATTCGGACCATAAAAGCCTTAAATATTTCTTCACTCAAAAAAGAACTCAACATCTGGCAATGACGTTGGCTCGAGCTATTGAAGACTACGACCACACTATTCAATACCATCACGGAAAAGCGAACGTGGTAGCCGACGCGTTGAGTAGAAGATCATATCGCGAGGAACGAGTGCGATGATGTCAAGTATACGATGATAGAGCCAACTTTAATAGAAAAAGTTAAGGTTGCTCAAGCCACCAGGCCGGAGGTGATCGTATGAAGAAGAAAGTACAAGAAGGAGCTATTCCTAAGCGAGAATTGATGAAGAAGGAATACTTGAGTCAATCTAGACTTTGTGTTCTAACGACTGACGATTTGAAGTACAAGATTATGATGGAGGCACACAATACACCATTTGTAATCCATCCTGGAAGTACTAAAATGTATCGTGATCTTGACATACATTTTGGTGGAACAATATGAAGAGAGAGATTGCAAAGTTTATCTCGATGTGTTTAACTTGTCAGCGTGTAAAGGCAGAGCATCTAGTACCTAAGGTCCGTTGCAACCACTTGAGATTCCGAAATGGAAGTGGGAACACATTACTATGGATTTAGATTACGGGTCTTCCTACGGTTTCTCGTGGCATCAATGTTATTTGGGTTATTGTTGATAGATTAACCAAGTCATTTCATTTCTTGTCGTCACGGAGACTTATTCACTTGAACGTCTTCTTTAGTATATACGTGAATGAGATTGTGAGGTTGCATGGCATGCACTGTATCCATAGTTTGGATCGTGACCCAAGATTCACTTCAAGATTTTGGGTTAGCTTGCAAAAAGCTATGAGCACGGATTTACGATTGATTCGGCATACCATCCTCAAGCAGATGAGACAATCGAAGGACTATTCAAACTCTTGAAGATTTATTAAGACTCGTGTCTTAGACTTCAAGGCGGTTAGGATAAGTATTTACCATTGGTAGAATTCTCCTACAACAATGAGTTATCGCAAGCAAGTATAGGTGTGGCTCCATTGAAGCATTATATGGACGAAAATGTCGTTCTCCAATATGTTGGGATGAGGTGGGTGAAGCAACATTGTTGGGACCCGAGTTAATACGTATGACTCACCGAAAAGATTCAAATGATTCGACAACGTATACAAAGCGGCACAAGATCGAACAAAAAGAGTTATGCGGATCTTCATCGAAAGGGCGTGGAATTTAGTGTGGGGATCATGTATTGTTGCGAGTTGCTCCGTGGAAGGAGTTACAAGATTTGGGAGAGAGGAAAGCTCGATCCACGATTTATTGGTCCATTTCAAATTCTTGAAGGAGTAGGAAATGTAGCCTATAGACTTGCGTTACTTCCAAGTATGTCTCGTGTTCATAATGTGTTTCACATATCGCATACTTCGTAAATATGTGAATGACCGAACCACGTTATAGAATTAGAACCGGACGAAATAGTAGAAGACTTAACGTATGATGAGGAGGTACTGTCAAGTCACCAGTATATAGGTAAATGGCACAGATACTGAGTTATTCCAACAGAATAATAAGCAATGGAATAACAACAGATTCTCTTCATGAATAAGAAAGAATAACACCCCTTACTTTTAGTAGAAGATTGAATCTTTGCAATAGTAGTAGTAACAAAATACTCTCTTCTTCTCTCTATTCTCTCTATACTTTCTCTCTAAAGCTTGAATGAATTAAGTGAAAAATAATGAAGCACTAGGCCTCTATTTATAGAAGATTTCTAGCTTAGCACCTACCACGTGAAAAGAAAAAGAGTGGCTTTGACGATGGTAATGTGAAAATAAAAGTGGTTCGACGCTTTGTAATGTGAAGCGACAAGTGGTTCGGCCTTTTGTAATGTGAAACGACAAGTGGTTTGGCGCTTTTATAATGTGAAAGCAAGCAAGTGGTTTGACGTCTGGTAAAAGGTAATTACTATTGTGAAGGTAATTACTATTCACAAGAGGTAATTACTATTGGCGAAGGTAATTACTTATCGACGAAGGTAAATACTATTGTGAAGGTAATTACTATTCACAAAGGTAATTACTATTGGCGAAGGTAAATACTATTGTGAAGGTAATTACTATTGTGAATGTAATTACTATTGTGAAAAGACTCTTAAATGATGACATATGGCCCCCATAAAATAATCAAACTTACCACAAACGTCTCATAATGAGACTCTTTATATACATTAAGGATTGAATAAATATTACCACAAATTATTTTATTTTTAATCAACACATTTTTAATCTTTCAACAATTATTAATCATTTATAACTTGTCGTCTCAATTAATAATATAACATATTATACATATGATAATGTGACAATAATTGAATCAATAATATAAGAGATATGAAAAAGAATTATCGTAGTAATAATTGAGCATGGTGAGTGACTTCTCACGTAAGCATCAATAATCAATACCGTGTGCTACTATGCAACGACGCCAGCGTATCTTTGTACTTTACCACCGGGTAGTTCAACAGTTTTAACGGTAACACCTCGTAGTTATTTTTATAAAATATTTTTGTCGTTTTCTCGATCAATCCCAATAATTACATTTATAGGGGTCCACCAATGATTGAGTAGTTATACGAATATTCCCTAACAAAAAGAATATTCCCAGACCAAACGAATATTTTATAACAACTTGCATACTTTTGCAAAATTTATAAATATTACCCACAACTATAACATTATATCAAATTTATTCCATAATATTCAAAATAATATTTATAGAAAAATTTATCTTTATTTATAATATGGTCTTAGGGTCTTACATAAACTCTATATCTAAGCTAAGAAGAGATGAGAAAATTGAGTGTTTTGATATATATTAGTTAATTAGTTAAAATATAATCCAATAGAATACAAGCATTTCTCTATTTTTGTATTGTTAATTAGTTAAAAATATATTGTTTTGACATATATTTTTTTATTGTTAATTAGTTAAAAATATATTGTTTTGACCTATATTTTTTTTATTGTTAATTAGTTAAAAATATATTATTTTGACATATATTTCTTTTATTGTTAATTATTTAAAAATGTATTGTTTTGACATATTTTTTTTATTAATTTGACTAGTTGATAAGAAATATATTATACGAACTTGACATATATTTTTTGACATCCCGAATAAAAGTATTAAAGTTTTCTCAAGGATTTTAATAAAGTTCACTAATCAATTTTTCATCTCTCGGTAGGTATAGTTTATGTAATTTATTGAATTATTTTATTTTTAATACAACTTTAATGTGATGAGTCATCCCATATAATAGAGAAATGCTTAAAAAAAAAAATACCGTATAAGTACAAGTCTTAGGTTAGAGTATTTTAATATTAAAAATTGTTTAAGATTATTAAAATGACAATGACGGTTGTGAGACCCAGATTTTATCAATAAAATTTAAATTTTTCGAAATAATTTTTTATATTATGGTGTGAATTTAAAATAATATTATTGGGTAGTATTTATAAATTTGCAAAGTATGCAATGTTATAAAATATTCGTCATTCTGGGAATAATTGGGGAATATTTAATACCAATCATTATAGGACCCTAACAACCAAGTATCATCGTAGTTAGAAATGACAAAATTATCTTTCTATAAAAATAACTACAGCAGAGGTGTTACCGTTAAAACCGCTGAACTATCTTGTAGTAAAAGTATTTTATAGACACGATATTGATTATTCGCTTATGCGTGAGAAGTCACTCACCTATGCTCAATTATTATAAGAATTCACGATCATATCTCTTATATTATTGATTCAATTATTGTCACAAGATCATCAGATAATATGTTATAGTATTAAATCAATAATTGAGACGACAAGTTATAAATGATTAATAATTGTTGAAAGATTAAATATGTGTTGATTAAAAATAAAATGATTTGTGGTAATATTTATTCAATCCTCGATGTATATAAAGAGTCAAGCATGAGACATTTGTGGTAAGTTTGATTATTTTATGGGGCCCATATGTCATCATCTAAGAGTTTCTTCGTTAATCGATAGAATTACTTTCGCCAATAGTAATTACCTTTGTGAATAGTAATTATCTTCGTCAATAGTAATTACCTTCGCTAATAGTAATTACCTTTGTGAATAGTAATTACCTTCGTCAATAGTAATTACCTTTACCAAAGGCCGAACCACTTGTCGTTTCACATTACAGCGTCGAACCACTTGTCGTTTCACATTACAGCGTCGAACCACTTGTCGTTTCACATTAAAAGGCCAAACCACTTTTCTTTTCACATCTCCAAATCGAAAGCCACTTGCCTTTTCACAAGCGGTCAAAGGTAGAAATCTTCTATAAATGAGGCCAGTGCATTTCATTATTTTTCACGAATTCAATTTGAAACTTCTAGAGAAAGCATGACGCCCCAAAATTAGGTATACATCACCCATCTTGGGTCGCCACTTACATGGTAATGTAATTTAAATACAACTTATTAACATAATTGTAGGTATACAATACGACATAAAGCTGTGAGTTTAAATACAAATATCGTCTACTAGATATTATACAAACTCGAAAAAAAAAAAAATCCTCATTACAATTATTATCACACTATTTCACGAGAATAGTAGAGGACTACTAATCTTATCTTGGGACCATCACTCGTTTCCGACGACTCGTCCAATATATATTCTCATTTCACGAAAAAACGGTGAAAGAAAGGGTGAGCTCAACTAGCCCGAAGAAATATTATGACTAAGATAATGCAGAATAAATTATCAATAGTCTTCAACAATGTTAAGCGATAAAATACTGATAGCAACCGGTTTAAGCTGCGGTGAATAAGCGATCCATTAAAAAGTTGAGTAGAAAATAAAAGTCTACTATCTTTTAGGTTTTAAAGGTTTTTCATCCTTCATTATAAATTTGAGACTCGACTTTAATAAATATTCCACATCATTGAATCACCCCCGCACTACTGACCGAGGATATTCTTTAGTATCACGACCACAATTATTCATACGACTACTACGCCGAGAATAGTTGTGTATTCATTAATGGTCATAATCATGCCAACAAGCGTCCATCAATGCATTCTGACCATTGAGGATTTTTATCATATCATTTGTAATTATTACCATGATTACACCGAATAGTCTCTCTGGTCATAATCATACCAAGTCCATCATGCACTACTGAATACACGATGACTTTCAACATAATATAAACATGAGGATGATGACAATGATATAAGAATTCAATAAAACAAGTTCAAGAATTATTTTATCCAGGAATTATTAACGTCCAAATTGTCAACATGATCTTTGTTTTGTAGAGTAAAATTCAAGAATGATCGGAAGAATATTTCCATGAAAAGATCTTTAGATGAAAACGCAAATATCGAGGATATTCTACTAATTTCATGGAGTATAGAAGTAAAAGTTTTAACCAATTTGGGTATAATAAAAATGGAATAACAAAAGAAATCACCATAAATGCGATAGGCGCGCAGGCGCAGTTATTCAACAGAATAATAAATAACGGAACGTAAAGTCGTAAAAGCCAAACGCATGACAAGATGTTCCAGCAGAATAATAAAGAATGGAACCAGTCCGGTCGGCGTAAAAACACACGGATTGGATGTTCCATGAGTAATAATAATAAAGGCGGAACCGGTCCGGTGTAAAACACATGAGCAGGATGTTCCAGCGAATAATAATAAAAAAAGCGGAACTAGGTGGGTGTAAAACACACATGACGAGGATGTTCCAGCAGAATAATAATAAAAGGCGGAACCGGTCAGGTGTAAAACTATGAGCGAGGATGTTCAAGCAGAATAATAGAAGAATGTCACCAAGTATAGGGTAATAGCGTATCTACGAGTTATTCCGGTGAGAATAATAAGCAATGGAATAACAACAGTTCTCTTCATGAATAAGAAAGAATAACACCCCTTACATTTGGTAGGAGATTGAAAAGCTATGACGGTGTAGTAACAAAATACTCTTCTTCTTTCTCTCTTATTCTCTCTATACTTTCTCTCTCTATAGCTTGAATGAATTCGTGAAAATAATGAAGCCCTAGGTCTCTATTTATAGAAGATTTCTAGCTTAGCACTGCTTAGTGTGAAAAGGCAGAGTGGCTTGACGACTAATGATGTGAAAAGAAAAGTGGTTTTGGCGCTTTGTAATGTGAAGCGACAAGTGGTTCGGCGCTTTGTTAAAGGTAATTACTATTAACGAAGGTAAATACTATTGGACGAAGGTAAATACTATTCACAAGGGTAATTACTATCGACGAAGGTAATTACTATTGACGAAGGTAAATACTATTCACAAGGGTAATTACTATTGTGACGAAGGTAATTACTATTGGCGAAGGTAAATACTATTGATGAAGAGACTCTTAGATGATGACATATGAGCCCCCATAAAATAATCAAACTTACCACAAATCATTTTTTTTTTCATCAACACATATTAAATCTTTCAACAATTATTAATCATTTATAACTTGTATCGTCTCAATTATTGATTTAATACTATAACATATTATCTGGATGATCTTTGTGACAATAATTGAATCAATAATATAAGAGATATGATGCAGCAATTCTTTGTAGCAATAATTGAGCATATATTTGAGTGACTTCTCACGTAAGCATCAATAATCAATACTGGTAATGCTACTTATGCGACCACAGCGTATTCTTGTACTTTTACCTAGGGTAGTTCAATCAGGTTTTAACGGTAACACCTCATAGTTATTTTTTATAAAATATTTTTGTCGTTTTTCTCAATTCGACAATAATTACATTGTGGGGTCCACCAATGATTGAGTAGTTATCACGAATATTCCTAACAAAAAGAATATTTCCCAGACCAAACGAATATTTTATAACAACTTGCATACTTTGCAAAATTTATAAATATTACCCACAAGTATAACATTATATCAAATTTATTCCATAATATTCAAAAATAATATTTATAGAAAAATTCATCTTTATTTATAAAAGTCGGGTCTTCTGAAACTATAGAGAGAAAGAAGAAAAGTATTCGCTACTTCACCTCGCCAATATTGAGTTCTTCTAAGGTAGGGAATATTATTTGTTGTGCCTGCGTAAAGTGTTATTCTTCTTATTCATGAAGAGAATGTTGTTATTCCATTGTTTATTATTCTATTGGAATAACTTTGTATCGTGGTTTACCCTATACTTGGTGACATTCTTCTATTATTACATTGGAACATCACATGCATGTGTTTTTACACGGACTGGTTCCGTCTTTATTATTATTACATTTGGAACATCACATGCATGTGTTTTACACAGGACTTGGTTAAAATCTTTATTATTACATTGGAACATCATCTGTCGTGTGTTTACACCCGGACTTCGTTTAAATCTTTATCATTACATTTGGAATATCTATCGTGTGTTTTACACAGGATCTGGTTCCATCTTTATTATTACATTGGAACATCACATCGATTGTGAATTTCACACGACTTTGGTTCCGTTATTATTATTACATTGGAATAACATCTATCTGAAATACAAAGATCGTGGTGATTTCTTTTGTTATTCCATTCTTTATTATACCCGGTTGGTTAAAACTTTGACTTCTATACTCCATGAAATTAGTAGAATATCCTTGATATTTGCGTTTCATCCGATATCTTTTCATGGAAATATTCTTACGATCATTCTTGAATTTTACTCTACAAAGCAAATTATCATTTGACAATTTGGGCGTTAATAATTCTGGATAAAATAATTCTTGAACTTGTTTTATTGAATTATTATGTCATTGTCATCATCCTCATGTTATATTATGTTATCTTCGACTACGTGTATAGATGAACTTAGTATGATTATGACCGAGGGATCATTCGGTATAATAATGGCTTGTTATAAATGATGTGATAAAAGTCCTCGATGGCACTGTAATGCGTTGATGGTTAGTTTTTGGTATGATTATGACCGGGGGGTGATTCGGTATAGTCATGACCATTGATAATTTGATGAATATCCTCGTAGTGCGGGGTGATTCGATGATGTGGATTATTTATTAAAGTTGAGTCTCAAATTTATAATGATGATGAAAACCTTTTAAAACCTAAAAGATAGTAGACTTTATTCTCTACTTGACTCTTTTTAATGGATCGCTTATTCCATTGCAGATTAAACTTGTTGTCTATTGTATTTTATCGGTTTAACCTTTGTTGAAGGCTAATGATAAATTATTACGCATTATCTTAGTCATAATATTTCTTCTTTGGGCTAGTTGAGCTCACCCTTTCTTTTCTTTATTCTCTTGAAATGAGAACATAATTTGAGACGATCGGGGAGCGGAGTAATGGTCCGGAGGATAGCATTAGTAGTCCTCACTATTTTGTGAAATAGTGTGATAATAGTAGTAATGAGGACTCCTTTTGAGTTTGTATAATATCTAGTAGACAATATTTGTATTCAAACTCATGAGTTTATGTTGTATTGTATACCGCAGTTATATTAGTAAGTTGTATTTGAATTTATGTACCATGTAAGTGGCGACCCAGAGATGGGTGGCGTATACCTAATTTTGGGGCGCCGCGGTTGGTATCGAGCTTAGGGATATGATCCTGGTGAGATGTGAGATAAGAACTAGGAGGGAGGAGGGGGAATACCTTCGCTAGTATGACCTACCTAAGTTTATTTGGTATTTGATTGGTCGATCGAGTATAGTGATAATATGTTGCATGTCAATTAACCCTTATTTTGTGGCGGTGTTTGAAAATGGCATCCGAGAATGTTGAGAATAGCAATGGAGCCACGAGGAGATTGATTCTCCACGGATCGATAATCGGGACAATGTGCTGACAGGATGGCGATAATCCTCAAACAACAACACCGATCGATTGACAAACGATGATGCGTTTAAGAAGTTTTAGAATTCATGCAACATCGGTGAAAGCGACTCACATTCAAAAGCGTAGGTGGAAACACGGAAAACTCTCGGTGGTCACCATTAAACAATTCAGGCTGGGACCACCGGAGTTTAAGGAGAGCAAAACCACTTACGGCGGAAGCATGGATAAATGATTATCAAGATATTTGATGTCTTGGGATGCTCTCGAAGAGCAAAAGGTTCATTTTTTGCGGAGAGTGATTCTTGGTGGGAATCGGTAAAGCGTACTCAACTTCTTTGTCTTGAAGATATCTTGGGAGAAGTTCGGGAGTTGTTCAACGACAAATACTTTCACGAAAGTATTCGCCACATGAAGGAGGTGGAGTTTATCAAGTTGGAACAAAACAATATGGCCAGGTCGTCATGATACGAGGCAAAATTTGCGGAGTTATCACGGTTTCGTCCCACTTGGTGGATAATGAAGAGATGGGCGCGAATGTTTTTAAGAGGTTTGAAGCGGAGATACGTCGACATCTTATTTCTCATAAAGCTGCGTTTTATTGGATGTTGTAAATAGGGCTCGATTAGTGGAAGTAGCGATAACGAGTCAATTGACTAAAAAGAAGCGGTAAGCAAAATTATAATACCGGTGAGAGTAGTCATCGAGCGGTGACAACAAGCGTGGAGGAATCAAGCGGGCCAAATATGGTAAACCACTTGGTGGTAATCGGGGGCCAAAACAATAAGAATGGACATTTCAAGAAAAGGAGATTCAACAATGATGGAAAGACGCGTCGACCAAAGACCCGTTGTTAAGGAAGGAGAAAGACCACTATCATATGCTTCAAATGCGGAGGAGAGGGACACATCGATCCACTGCGCCATGCGAGTCAAAGCATGTTATTATTATGGAAGAAGGTCATTTAGCTCGATTTTTGTTGTTTACTAGAAGACAAATTCAACTAGGATGGAGGCACCAAAGGTGTCCCGGACAAACCAAAGCCGATAGTTTAAGAGAGGCGTTTTTTTTCGTGTGACGAGGAACACGAATAAAATTATCACGGGTAAGTTAATCATAAGCTCTTGCGAAGTCTATCACAAGTGTTAGTACCGATTCTATCCACTCTTTTATTTCACCTAGTTGTGTTCAACATTTAAATTTGACTCAGAAGAAGTTAAACTTTGACTTATTGGTTGAAACTTCGTTAGTAGGGGCCGTTCACATCTCTTATTTTTAAATCTTGTTTGATTCAAATAAACATTTTCACGTTACTGTCGATCTTATCTTTTTGAAAATATTTGCCTTTGATGTGATTTTAGGAATCAATTGGTTAACTACTCATCATGCTTTTAAGTAAGGTTGTTAGCTTTTATATTCATAACCAACTTGTTGTGCGAATTCAAAGTAACCAAACCACTAAAGTCAATCATTGTCATATCAAGCCATAAGTAAAGAGCCCCGATCCTTTTCGTTGTTGACTTCCTTGTGAAAAATGCACGAAGCCGGACTTTACATGGCGTACGTCGTATTTGAAGATGGCAAGTTGATAGGTATCATTGTGAGGTCTTATCACGTTAAGGGATAGAAGTCACGGTTGGTATTAATGTGACGTCTTATCCAAGTCTTGGGCGAAAGTGTGAGTTTTGAATGATATTTCTATCATTAATAAATTTCTTGGCGTATTCTTGAAGACTTCCTAGCCTACCCTAGAAGCGTGAAATCGAATTTTGTATTAACCCGATACAAAACCCATTTCTTAAACCCTCGAATATTTCTTGACTAAAAGGATGCATTTACGTGGATTATGATGAAAGTCATAATAAAAGTATAGAACTGATGAAAATCATGGGTATATGAAGTATTAGTAAGTTTTAAGATGAGTTATGTTGGTTAGTATGTGAAAACATGAAAGTTTCTTAGAAATCACAAAGAGTTGAAAATCGATTTTGGTGAAAAGCGTAACATGAAATTCAATTGACCATATCTCTATTATATTTTGAATTTTTGAGTGTGGTCAAGTCCTAGAGTTAGATCTATGAGTTACCTAACTAATCCAAGTGGAATTACTGGAAAAGGTGTTGTATTTTTTTGTGTGGACTGATTTTAGCAAAGGAGTGCAAAGCTGCAAAAAACAGAAAAAAGCTGCTGCCATGATTTTTAGACAGGCTGTTTGGCCACTTAAATTATGAGAAAAATTCTGGCCTTTTGGGACAAGAAGGTATATGGTATAAAGTACCTCCTGTCCAAAAATGAGCTCATTCGACTTAAAATGAACAAGTTATGACTATTTCAATATTTAGATTTTTCCAAATGAAAAGCGCATACTTAGGAGTTCTATAACTCAGATGACCATGAAATTTAAACTGGAAGCTCACGTTAACATGTGTAAGGTTCTGCCAAGATTTGGGAATTTTGGAGTTAAACTTGAGGTAGCTAATTTCTTAAGGAATTAATTAGAAATTGATTTTTGAAAAATAGTAAATGAATTTTAAAAATTAGAGAAAAATATATTTTCATTATGGGACTATATTATGCTAAAATCCAGAAAAGAAATATTTTTGGGACTGATTTGGTATTTTTTATGAAAATAGTTTAATTCTGAACATATGAGTTAAATATGTTATGTGAAAGTAACAAAAGTTGAAAATATGATTTTATGGCTAGAGAATCCTATATAGAATATATGCATTTTTTGATGAGGATTTGATAATTGGTGATGATATCTTATGAGTATGGCATTTTTTGAATGATTAAATGCATTATATGGTAAAGCGTAAACAATTGAGATAAATTGTTTATAAATTTAAGAAGTGATTAAAATATTGTTATAATATTAATGATATTAGATTATGAGATTATTAAGTGATTGATAACATGGGGATATTCTTGAATCTGGATAAATTATATTATAAATATTTAATATTTATCCTTTATCTCATTTGATTGATTCTTTATATCATTATCCTCATGCTTATATTATGTTGAAAGTCATACGTGGCTGTAGTGCGTAGATGGACTTGGTATGATTATGACCGGGGATTGTTCGGCATAATCATAGCTTAGTAATTGAAAACACGATTATCTTTGTCAGTAGTGCATGGATAATTTGTGGTCGTGATACTAATGAATACGCGATTATCTTTGGTACGTAGTGCATGGATAATTTGTGGTGCGATATCTAATGAATACACGATTATCTTTGTACGTAGTGCATGGATAATTTGTGGTCGTGATCTTAATGAATACACGATTATCTTTGGTAGTAGTGCATGGATAATTTATGGTCGTGATCTTAATGAATACACGATTATCTTTGGTAGTAGTATGCATGGATAATTTGTGGTCGTGATCTTAATGAATATCCTTGGCACATAGTGCGAGGATGATTCGATGATATGGATTAATTATTGAAATGAGTTTCGTGATGAAATATTAATTCATGGATGTGGTAAAAGTCATCTTTGGTAGAAATGCATTGATAAACTTGGTATGATTATGACCAAGGATTATTAGATAATAATCGTGGTAGTAATTGAAAACACGAATATCCTTGGCGATTAGTAGTGGATGGATAAATCGTGGTCGTGATACTATTAAGTCTGCGTCTCGGCATTATTGGTTTTCTGATTGTATATCTTTGGCCTGTAGTGCAAAGATGAATTGTGAATAAATATCTTTGGTAGGATTGCAAAGATTGAATTTAATGTTTTCAAACGATAAAGGTATTCAAGGTATCCTCACCTCTTTATCATACCAGTGTCATGCATTTAATTTCGAGGGCTTAATTTCATAAGGAGGGAGATTGTGAGACCCAGATTTTATCAATAAAGAGATTTAAATTTTGTGAAATAATTTTTATATTATGGTGTGAATTTAAGATAATATTATAGTTGTAGTAGTATTTATAAATTTTGCAAAGTAAAGTTGTTATAAAAATATTCGTTTGGTCGAGGAATATTCTTTTTGTCGGGAATATTAGTGTATGACTTTCAATCATTAATGGACCCCACAACGAAAGTATTGTCGTAGTTAGAAAAGCGACAAAATTATCTTTCTATAAAAATAAGGAGAGTTGTGAGACCCAGATTTTATCGATAAAGATTTAAATTTTGTTGAAATAATTTTTTAATATTATGGTGTGAATTTAAGATAATATTATAGTTGTGGGTAGTATTTATAAATTTTGCAAAGTATCTGAGTGGTTATATTATATTCGATTGGTGGGGAATATTAGGTTTAGCGGGGAATATTAAATACAATGGCTCAATCATTGGTGGACCTACAATGAAATTATTGTCGGATTGAGAAAAGCGACAAAAATATTTTATTGAAATAACGGCGGAGTTTTTCTGGTAGTTCTTGTTGAACTACTCATTAGTAAAAAAATACGATGTCGTGTGGTTGCGTAGTAATTTGCGGTATTGATTATTGATCTTTATGTGAAGTCACTCGGTTTGATTCCATTATTGTCGATTAATAATATGAATTATTATAGCGATAATGACGTTTTTGTTTTATTCAGTATTATTAGCGTAATAAAAGCGAAACATCTTTTATATAAAATAGAATACTTTATTAAAGTTATTACATAAATAGAATATATTATATTTTATTATGCATAGTGTTGCATAGTGTTTTTGCATAGTGTTTTGCATAGTATGTGCATAGTGTTTGCATAGTAAAATGTTTTTTATATAAATAGAATATATTATATTTTATTTAAAAGATTTTTCTTTAAATATGGATAGTCGATTTAAAGTAAATCAATACAGATAGTTCATGGATTAATTCTTATGCATTCCATTTTCCTATAAATGAAGCTCATTCCTTCATTATTTTCTTACGAATTCATTGAAACTCTGAGAGAGAAATTATAGAGAGAGAAGCTATAGAGAGAAAGTTATAGAAAGAAAGAAGAAGAGTATACCTGCTACTTCACTACTTCTTATATTAGGTTCTTTTTACGGTAAGGGGTGTTATTCTTTTTCTTCTTGAGAGAACTTACATTATTCCATTCATTATTATTTACATTGGAATAACTTTTGTAAAAGTGGCATACCCTATACATAACTTTGTATAAGCGGCATACCTATACTTGGTGAAATCCTTATGTTATTCCATTGCTTATTATTACTGTTGGAATAACTTTGTATCTGTGATTTACCTATACTTGGTGACATTCTTCTATTATTACATTGGAACATCACATGCGTGTGTTTTTACAGGACTGGTTCCGATTTTTATTATTACTGTTGGAACATCCTGCATGTGTGTTTTTTGGGACTGGTTAAAATCTTTATCATTACTGTTGGAATATCCTATCATGTGTTTTACAGGATGCGGTTCCATCTTTATTATTACATTGGAACATCACAGCCGATTGTGAATTTCACGACTTTTGGTTCCGTTATTATTATTACATTGGAATAACACATACATCTGCAATCCGCATGCGTGGTGATTTCTTTTGTTATTCCATTCTTTATTATACCCGGTTGGTTAAAACTTTGACTTTATACTCCATGAAATTAGTAGAATATCCTTGATATTTGCGTTTCATCGATATCTTTTCATGGAAATATTCTTACGATCATTCTTGAATTTTACTCTCTGAAAGCGATATCATGTTGACAATTTGGGCGTTAATAATTTATGGATTAAATAATTCTTGAACTTATTTTATTGAATTACTATGTCATTGTCATCATCCTCATATTATATTATGTTATCTTTGGCTTACGTGCATAGATGAACTTAGTATGATTTATGACCGAGGATCATTCGGTATAATCATGGCTTGTTATAAATGATGTGATAAAAGTCCTCGGTGGCTTTTGTAATGCGGTGATGGATAGTTTTGGTATGATTATGACCGGGGGTGATTCGGTATAGTCATGACCATTGATAATTTGATGAAAATCCTTGGTAGTAATGCGGGGATGATTAGATGTGGTGGTTTATTTATTAAAGTGAGTCTCGGTGATAAAAATTGATGAAAACCTTTTAAAACCTAAAAGATAGTAGACTTTATTCTCTCTTGACTCTTTTAATGGATTGCTTATTCATTGCTATGATTAAAAGCTTGGTTGTCTATTGTATTTTATCGGTTTAACCTTTGTTGAAGGCTAATGATAATTTATTACGCATTATCTTAGTCATAATATTTCTTCTTGGGCTAGTTGAGCTCACCTTTTCTTTCATTGTTCTCTTGAGGAAATGAGAACATAAATTTGGGACGAGTCGGGAGCGAAGTAATGGTCGAGAGGATAGCATTAGTAGTCCTCACTATTACGTGAAATAGTGTGATAATAGTTGTAATGAGGACTCCTTTTGAGTTTGTATAATATCTAGTAGACAATATTTGTATTCAAACTCACGGTTTATATCGTATTTATTACCACAGCAGTTATATTAATAAGTTGTATTTGAATTTATGTACCATGTAAGTGGCGACCCAAGATGGGTGGCGTATACCTAATTTTGAGGCGTCACGGTTGGTATATCGAGCTTGAGGATATGATCCTGGCTAAGATGTGAGATAAGAACTAGGAGGGAGAGGCGGAAATTCCTTCGCTAGTATGACCTACAAAGTTTATTTGGTATTTAATTGGTGATCGGTCGAGTATAGGGATAATATTTGATATATTAATTAACCCTTGTGTTGTGGCGGTGTTTGGAAATGGCGGATGAAAATATTCACTGATGGAGTGAATGTGGCCATGGTTGTGACACCTTTAATCACTAATCGAGGTTAATGCGATTAATAGACGACGAGGAACAAATTAGTGATATCCACGTAGTAAATGAAGAACTAATTGTTGCACCGAGCTAATTCTTGAGAGGTAGCGGTGAAAGTGAGGAAGAAGAGAAGAAGAAGAAGAGGAACACGAGGAGAATTGGTTAGAAGAAATTTATGATCAAAACTTAGAATTACAAAATCGTGTTTCGTGAGCTAGAAGAACGAGGTTGAAGAGCGGCAAGCGGTCGTGGAACAAAGGATCTGACAATTCAAAATTGGGTTACCCGATATGTGATGCTTTCGAACAAAATCACGCTTTGGCGGGGTGTAAGATATTAAAGTTGGAATCGAGAATTTAAAAATAAAAGATCAATTTGAAAGAAGAAACAATGAGCGAAGGAGAATAGGCGATGCATGGGTAAAAAGGCACTAACGCGTTGATAGTGTAGAAAAAGGCGTCCAGATCGATAAAGCCAAAATAGATGAAATGGACTTTGCTTTTGGATGACAATTGGGAGAACCCAACATCGAATTGGAATTACCACATGCATAGCGGTCAACCCGAATTCGATATGGATCGGAGAATAATGATTCAAATCATGGATCGGGGAATGTGAAGAAGCACTTAAGGGTGGAATGTACCCTATAGTAAAGTCGAAACTTCGGTAATTTAAGCGAGGCGTTTGTCGAGAAAGCGAGCGAAGTTATTACGGGTAAATTAATTATTATTGAAGTCTATACTTTATTCAATACAAGTTCTACCCACTCTTTTATTCTACCTAGTTGTGTTCGATGTTTAAATTTGACTCAGAAAAAAAAAATTAGACTTTGATTTATCTATTGAAACTTCGTTGGGAGAAACCCGTTACCTCTCCAACATTTATTAATCTTGTTGTTTCAAATAAACACTTTCACGATCTTATATCTTTAAAAATTCTTGCCTTTGAGGTAATTTTTGAAAGCGATTGATTAACTACTTATTATTCTTTTTGTAAGGTTGTTAGCTTTCATATTTCTAACCAACTTTGTTATCTGAATTCAAAGTAACCAAACCCTAAAGTTAATCTTTTTTGTTATATCAAGCCATAAGTAAAGAGCCCCGATCCTTTCGTTGTTGACTTCCTTGTGTGGAATGCAAAGCCGGACTTTTCTGTGGCGACATCGTGAATGAAGATGGCAAGTTTATAGGTATCATTGTGAAATTTATCTAGGTTAAGGGATAGAAGTCACGGTTGGTATCAATGTAACGTACTATCCAAGTCTTGGATAAGAGTAGCGATTTTGAATGATATTTCTATCATTAATAAATTTCTTTGGCGTATTCTTGAAGATTTTCTAGCCTACCCTAGGCGTGAAATCGAATTTTGTATTGACCCCAGTACAAAAACCCATTTCTTAAACCCTCAAATATTTCTTGACTAAAATGAGCAGATTTCGTGGTTTATGATGAAAGTCATAATAAAAGCATTGGAATAATGAAAATCATGGGTATT
Organism: Panax quinquefolius; assembly: GCA_020205615.1. Lineage (NCBI taxonomy): Eukaryota > Viridiplantae > Streptophyta > Magnoliopsida > Apiales > Araliaceae > Panax > Panax quinquefolius. The sequence continues at coordinate 3,518,430 of CM035155.1, read as the reverse complement.
CGTGGTATTAGTAAGTTTTATGATGAGTTATGTTGGTTAGTATGTAAAAACATGAAAGTTTCTTAGAAATCACAAAGAGTTGAAAATCAGATTTTGGTGAAAAGCGTAACATGAAATTCAATTGACCATATCTCTTATTATATTTTGAATTTTTGAATGTGGTCAAGTCCTAGAGTTAGATCTATGAGTTACCTAACTAATCCAAGTGGAATTACTGGAAAAGGTGTTGTAGATTTTTGTGTGGACTGATTTTAGCAAAGGAGGCCAAAGCTGTAAATTTTGAAAAAATGCTACTGCCCAGAAACTTTAAGGGGCTGTTTCGGCCACTTAAATTATGAGAAAAATTCTGGCCTTTTTGGGACATGAAGGTATATGGTATAAAGTATCTCCTGTCCAAAAATGAGCTCATTTCGACTTAAAATGAGCAAGTTATGACTATTTCAATATTTAGGTTTTTTTAAAAAACGCTATCTTAGGAGTTCTATAACTCAGATGACCATGAAATTTAAACTAGAAGCTCACGTTAACATGTGTAAGGTCCTGCCAAGATTTGGGAATTTTGGAGTTAAACTTGAGGTAGCTAATTTCTTAAGGAATTAATTAGAAATTGATTTTTGAAAAATAGTAAATGAATTTTAAAAATTAAGAAAAATATATTTTTATTATGGGACTATATTATGCTAAATCCCAGAAAATAAATATTTTTGGGACTGATTTGGTATTTTTCATGAAAATAGTTTAATTCTGAACATATGAGTTAAATATGTTATGTGAAGTAACAAAGTTGAAAATAGGATTTTATGGCTAGAGAATCTTATATAGAGTATATGCATATTTTTTGAGAGATTTGATAATTGGTGATGATATCTTATGAGTATGGCATTTTGAATGATTAAATGCATTATATGGTAAAAGCGTAAACAATTGAGATAAATTGTTTATAAATTTAAGAAGTGATTAAAATATTGTTATAATATTAATGTTATTAGATTATGAGATTATTAAGTGATTGATAACATGGGGATATTCTTGAATCTGGATAAATTATATTATAAATGTTTAATATTTATCCTTTATCTCATTTGATTGATTCTTTATATCATTATCCTCGTATGTTTATATTATGTTGAAAGTAAATGCATACATTTATTGCATAGATGGACTTGGTAGTTATAGATGGACTTGGTATGATTATGACCACGGATTATTATTGGTATAATCATAACCGTAATTGAAAACACAATTATCTTTGGTAGTAGTGCATGGATAATTTGTGGTCGTGATCTTAATGAATACACGATTATCTTTGGTAGTAGTGCATGGATAATTTGTGGTCGTGATCTTAATGAATACACAATTATCTTGGGTAGTAGTGCATGGATAATTTGTGGTCGTGATACTAATGAATACACAATTATCTTTGGTAGTAGTGCATGGATAATTTAATTGGTCGTGATATCTTAATGAATACACAATTATCTTTGGTCGTAGTGCATGGATAATTTGTGGTCGTGATCTTAATGAATTCACGATTATCTTTGGTAGTAGTGCATGGATAATTTGTGGTCGTGATCTTAATGAATACACGATTATCTTTGGTAGTAGTGCATGGATAATTTTTGTGGTCGTGATACTAATGAATACACGATTATCTTTGGTAGTAGTGCATGGATAATTCGTGGTCGTGATATCTTAATGAATATCCTTGGCACGTAGTGCGGGGATGATTCGATGATATGGATTAATTATTGAAATTTGAGTCTCGTGATGAAATATTAATTCATGGATGTGGTAAAAAAGTCATCTTTGGTAGTAGTACATTGATAGACTTGGTATGATTATGACCACGGATTATTCGGTATAATCATGGTAGTAATTGAAAACACGAATATCCTTAGCGAGTGGTGCATGGATAATTCATGGTTGTGATACTTATTAAAGTGAGTCTCGGCATTATTGGTTTTCTGGTTGTATATCTTTGGCTTTTGTAGTGCAAAGATGAATAGTTAATGAATATCTTTGGTAGGATTGCAAAGATGAATTTAATATTTTCAGCGATAAAAGGTATTGAGGTATCCTCACCTCTTTATCATACAGTGCGTACCCTACCTAATTGAGGCGAAATTCCATAAGGAGGGAGATTGTGAGACCCCAGATTTTATCAATAAAGATTTAAATTTTGTTGAAATATTTTTTTTTAATATTATGGTGTGAATTTAAGATAATATTATAGTTGTGGGTAGTATTTATAAATTTTGCAAAGTATCACAGTGGTTATATTATATTCGATTGGTGGGGAATATTAGGTTTAGCGGGGAATATTAAATACAATGGCTCAATCATTGGTGGACCCCTAGCGAAATTATTGTCGGATTGAAAGCGACAAAAAATATTTTATTGAAATAACGGCGGAAGTTTTCACAAGTAGTTCTTGTTGAACTACTCGGTAGTAAAAAAATGCGATGTCGTGTGGTTGCGTAGTAGCACTTGCGGTATTGATTATTGATGCTTATGTGAAGTCACTCGGTTTGATTCCATTATTGTCGATTAATAATATGAATTATTATAGCGATAATGACGTTTTGTTTTATTCGTATTATTAGCGTAATAAAAGCGAAACATCTTTATATAAAATAGAATACTTTATTAAAGTTATTACATAAATAGAATATATTATATTTTATTATGCATAGTGTTGCGTAGTGTTTTTGCATAGTGTTTTGCATAGTATGTGTTTGCATAGTAAAATGTTTTTATATAAATAGAATATATTATATTTTATTTAAAAGATTTTTCTTTAAATATGGACCGTCAGATTAAAGTAAATCAATCTGGATAGTTCATGGATTAATTCTTATGCATTCCATTTTCCTATAAATAGAAACTCATTCCTTCATTATTTTCTTACGAATTCATTGAAACTAGAGAGAGAATTATAGAGAGAAGCTATAGAGAAAGTTATAGAAAGAAGAAGAGTATACTGCTACTTCACTACTTCTATATTAGGTTCTTTTTACGGTAAAGGGTGTTATTCTTTCTTCTTGAATAGAACTTACATTATTCCATTCTTTATTATATACATTGGAATAACTTTGTAAAAGTGGCATACTATACATAACTTTATATCTGTGGCATACCTATACTTGGTGAAATCCTTATGTTATTCCATTGCTTATTATTACATTGGAATAACTTTTGTGTCTGTGGTTTACCCTATACTTGGTGACATTCTTCTATTATTACATTTGGAACATCACATGCATGTGTTTTACAGGACTGGTTTCGATTTTATTATTACATTTGGAACATCACATGCGTGTGTTTTTTTACAGGACTGGTTAAAATCTTTATCATTCATTGGAATATCCTATCATGTGTTTTACAGGATCTAGTTCCATCTTTATTATTACATTGGAACATCACTGTCGATTGTGAATTTCACGACTGGTTAAGTTATTATTATTACATTGGAATAACTTTGTCTATCATCTGAAATCCGCATGCGTGGTGATTTCTTTTGTTATTCCATTCTTTATTATACCCGGTTGGTTAAAACTTTGACTTATACTCCATGAAATTAGTAGAATATCCTTGATATTTGCGTTTCATCGATATCTTTTCATGGAAATATTCTTACGATCATTCTTGAATTTTACTCTCTGAAAGCGATATCATGTTGACAATTTGGGCGTTAATAATTTATGGATTTAATAATTTTTGAACTTATTTTATTGAATTACTTATGTCATTGTCATCATCCTCATGATATATTATGTTATCTTTGGCTTACGTGCATAGATGAACTTAGTATGATTATGACCGAGGATCATTCGGTATAATCGTGGCATTATAAATGATGTGATAAAAGTCCTCGATTGGCTGTAATGCGATTGATGGATAGTTTTGGTATGATTATGACCGGGGTGATTCGGTATAGTCATGACCATTGATAATTTGATGAAAATCCTTGGTAGTAGTGCATGGATGATTAGATGTGGTGGTTTATTTATTAAAATTTGAGTCTCGTGATAAAAATTGATGAAAACCTTTTAAAACCTAAAGATAGTAGACTTTATTCTCTACTTGACTCTTTTAATGGATTGCTTATTAAGCTGTGATTAAAGCTGGTTTGTCTATTGTATTTTATCGGTTTAACTTTGTTGAAGGCTAATGATAATTTATTACGCATTATCTTAGTCATAATATTTCTTCTTGGGCTAGTTGAGCTCACCTTTTCTTTCCTTTGTTCTCTTGAGGAAATGTGAACATATATTTGGGGACGAGTCGGGGAGCGAAGTAATGGTCCGAGGATAGCATTAGTAGTCCTCACTATTACGTGAAATAGTGTGATAATAGTTGTAATGAGGACTCCTTTTGAGTTTGTATAATATCTAGTAGACAATATTTGTATTCAAACTCACGGTTTATGTCGTATTGTACCACAGCAGTTATATTAGTAAGTCGTATTTGAATTTATGTACCATGTAAGTGGCGACCCGAAGATGGGTGGCGTATACCTAATTTTGGGGCGTCACGGAGGTGTTCTGATTAAAAGCTGTTGAACTACCCATTAGTAAAAATACGATGTCTGGCGTGGTAGTTGTATAGTAGCAGACACGATATTGATTATTGATATTTACGTGAGAAGTCACTCAATTTATGCTTAATTATTTGCTATAGTAATTCTTTGCATCATATCTCTTATATTATTGATTCAATTATTGTCGCGAAGTATCATACGTATAATATGTTATAGTATTAAATCAATAATTGAGGCGACGAGTTATAAATGATTAATAATTGTTGAAAGATTAAATATGTGTTGATTAAAATAAAATGATTTGTGGTAATATTTATTGATCCTTAATGTATATAAAGAGTCTGTTTTGAGACATTTTTGTGGTAAGTTTGATTATTTTATGGGGGGCCATATATGTCATCATCTAAGAGTCTCTTTCGTCGATAGTAATTACTTTCATTGATAGTAATTACCTTTGTGAATAGTAATTATCTTCGTCGATAGTAATTACCTTTCGTCGATAGTAATTACCTTTGTGAATAGTAATTATCTTCGTCGATAGTAATTACCTTCGTCGATAGTAATTACCTTTGTGAATAATATTACCTTCGTCGATAGTAATTACCTTTTACGAGCGTCGAACCACTTGTCGTTTCACATTCTGAGCGTCGAACCACTTGTCGTTTCACATTCTGGAGCGTCGAACCACTTGTCGTTTCACATTCTGGGCGATCGAACCACTTTTCTTTTCACATCACGATTCGTCAAGCCACTTGCCTTTTCACATGGCGGTCTTTAAGCTAGAAATCTTCTATAAATAGAGGCCTAGTGCTTCATTATTTTTCACGAATTCTTTGAAACTCTAGAGAGAAACTATAGAGAAAGAAGAAAAGTATTACGCTACTTCACCTTGCGATATTGAGTTCTTCTAAGGTAGGGAATATTATTTGTTGTGCCGTAAAAGGGTGTTATTCTTTCTTATTCATGAAGAAAGCTGTTGTTATTCCATTGCTTATTATTACATTGGAATAACTTCGTATATCGTGGTTTTACCTATACTTTGGTGACATTCTTACATTATTACATTGGAACATCACATGCATGTGTGTTTACAGGACTGGTTCCGTCTTTATTATTATTACATTGGAACATCACATGCGTGTGTTTTTACAGGACTTGGTTAAAATCTTTATTATACATTGGAACATCACATGCATGTATTTTACATGGGACTGGTTTTATTTCTTTATCATTACATTTGGAATATCTATTTGTGTGTTTTACACAGGATCTGGTTCCATCTTTATTATTACATTGGAACATCACATCTGTCGGTGTGAATTTCACACGACTGGTTATTATTATTATTACATTGGAATAACTTTTATACATCACAATCAATACCGCGTGCGTGGTGATTTCTTTTGTTATTCCATTCTTTATTATACCCGGTTGGTTAAAACTTTGACTTTTATACTCCATGAAATTAGTAGAATATCCTTGATATTTGCGTTTCATCCGATATCTTTTCATGGAAATATTCTTACGATCATTCTTGAATTTTACTCTACAAAAGCGGTATCATTTTGACAATTTGGGCGTTAATAATTCTGGATAAAATAATTCTTGAACTTGTTTTATTGAATTATTATGTCATTGTCATCATCCTCATGTTATATTATGTTATATCTTGAACTTTACGTGTATAGATGAACTTAGTATGATTATGACCGAGGATCATTCGGTATAATCGTGGCTTGTTATAAATGATGTGATAAAAGTCCTCGGTGGCACATGTAATGCGATGATGGATAGTTTTGGTATGATTATGACCGGGGTGATTCGGTATAGTCGTGACCATTGATAATTTGATGAATATCCTTGGTAGTAGTAGAGGGTGATTCGATGATGTGGATTATTTATTAAATTTGAGTCTCGGCTATAACGATGATGAAAACCTTTTAAAACCTAAAAGATAGTAGACTTTATTCTCTACTTGACTCTTTTAATGGATTGCTTATTCATTGCAGATTAAACTTGTTTGTCTATTGTATTTTATCGGTTTAACATTTGTTGAAGGCTAATGATAAATTATTACGCATTATCTTAGTCATAATATTTCTTCTTTGGGCTAGTTGAGCTCACCCTTTCTTTTCTTTATTCTCTTGAGGAAATGAGAACATAAATTGGGGACGAGTCGGGGAGCGGAGTAATGGTCCGAGAGGATAACATTAGTAGTCCTCACTATTTTGTGAAATAGTGTGATAATAGTAGTAATGAGGACTCCTTTTGAGTTTGTATAATATCTAGTAGACAATATTTGTATTCAAACTCACGGTTTATGTCGTATTGTACCACAGCGATTATATTAGTAAGTTGTATTTGAATTTATGTACCATGTAAGTGGCGACCCAAGATGGGTGGCGTATACTAATTTTGGGGGCGTCCTGACGATGACTATCTGATGCGATATATTAAAATAAAAGTAGGGTAAAGCTTGTCTTGAAATTTGGGCATTTATGACATTCAATCTAAGCCTTCCAATAAGTTGATCAATGGTCCAAAAGTGAGTTGTTATAACAGTATCCATGGCAACTGGTTGCCATGGATGGATTTCCTATATATATATATATATATATATAAACTTATATTTTTAATAATGATATAGTAAAACCTACTATTTAGGAATAGATTTGGGACCAAACTATTTGTATTCTAATTGAGAGGTTATTACTAAATAGAGTATTAGTACAAAATATTTTTCGAACACCCAAAAATATCCACTTTAACAAAAATATAGATTTTATAACAAAAATTAAAGAAAAGATAAATTATTTAGATTTTCAAACTAAGAAAATGTAGTCTTTTATAGGAAATGTAGTTTTTTATAGGAAAATATGGTCTTTTATAGGAAATGTAATCTTTTATAGAAAATGTAGTCTTTTAAAATTAATATTGTCTCTCATATATATATATATATATAATTATAATTATTACTATATAGAGGTATAGTTTCTCAATACGGAACTTAAAAAGTCTATAACATATTACAATTTAGAGGTTATTCCTATTTATAACTGGCCCAAATTGGGACTAAATTTTTTTAGGGATAAATACATTTTTGGTACGTGTACTTGGGACCCGACTTATAATTTGGTACCCAAAGTGAAAAAACTTACAAATTGGTTATTGTACTCAAAAATTGTTGCGATCTAGTGCTTGTACTTTCCAATTTTGAAATAATCGTTAAAATTGACTAACGGAGTAGATGGAAAATTCTGATGTGGCTTCCTCATCTGACGTGGATAATGATATGTATATGGCCTTAAATTCTCAACATTTTATTTGTTTGTAAACTTTTTAATTTTATTTTAATGATATAATAAATTAAATTATTGTAATAACTATGTCAGGTTGTTAAAATTAATCTATGTAAAAAAATTTGAAGAATAATAAATAAATAAATGTTTTGTCATATGGACGTGGAAGTGAGTGACTCAGTTTTCTTTTAACTCGAATCGGAGACTAACTCCATTAAAATTGTGAGAATCTGCCTTGTATTGCTCCTCCATTAAAATTCCCGGTAAAAGGTCAAAATCTTGAAAAAGAATAAACCGAGCCTAAGATCTATAATCCTTTTTAAGGTTACGAAAAGGTGGATAAGCGGTGAGTGAAACAATTGAGCAAAGAATTCACGTATCTAAATAGAGAATTCCCAATTTCCCATTTCATGAGATCATAGGAATTGATCGATTAGTGTGCGGAGAGATGGCACGTAAATTTATGTAATTTTGTAGTTCTTAGAATTATTTCAGTTGTGAATAATTCAATCTGATTTTTCAGGGTGAGCATATATATACACACACACACACACACATATATATATAGAGAGAGAGAAGAGATGTCCCCTTCTTCATCTTCCTCATTCACTAGCAAAGATTCCCAGATTCAAACCTAACCCTAATTCCTAGCCTCCCAAACGATCTTGCGGGATTAATCCTCTTGGTTTGATCTCTTCGATGATTTTTGGTGAGTGAGAGAAGAAAGAAGAAGAGAAGAACCCTAATTTTTTCCCCCGAATATCGAGCTCTTTATTTTTGCCTTTATTTACATCTTCGGTTTTGCTAATCAGCCTTTATAAATGGGAAATACACATCAATTAAACTTTGTTGCCCAGTCATCGCCATGTCATCCTTTGCATCTGACCAGTCAAATTTTCAAACGGAACATGGATGAAACACTATTGTTTAACGGATTGGAACAATTTTTGAGTACAATAACCAGTTCGTAAGTTTTTTCACTTTGGGTACCAAATTATAAGTCAGGTCCCAGTACAGGTACCAAAAACGTATTTATCCCAATTTTTTTATAATATTAAAAAGGTTATTCTTAAATAGAGTATTCTTAAATAGGGGTTTTACTGTAGTATAAAATAATACCATACCTTCAAATTTAATTTCATATAATATCACTAGCATTAAGTTAACCGTTAGTGGTCCTCAAGGTGGGATGGGCCATTTCCTATTTCTAAAGTGTTAGCGGATAAGGTAAGGGTGTTCATCCGGTTTTTGAACCAGGAATAAGTGTCGAATCGAGCCAGTATCGAAATTGGCTAAATTTATATCATATGGAATGTTCTGCAGGTTGGATAAATTATCTTGAGCCGTGATCTGGATTTTTATCGAAAATTAATATTATTATTATTATTTTTATTTTTATTATTTTTATTAATATTATTATTTTTATTAATATTTTTATTATTATAATCATTATTTTATTATTATTATTAATAATAATAAAAAATTAGAAAACTAGTATATACGTGAGACCCAGATTTTATCGATAAAGATTTAAATTTTGTGAAATATTTTTTAATATTATGGTGTGAATTTGAGATAATATTATAGTTGTGGGTAGTATTTATAAATTTTGCAAAGTATGCAAATGGTTATATTATATTCGATTGGTCGGGGAATATTAGGTTTAGCGAGGGAATATTGCATACAATGACTCAATCATTGGTGGACCCACAACGTAATTATTGTCGGATTGAGAAAGCGACAAAATATTTTATTGAAATAACGGCGGAAGTTTTACCGTTGAATCTTGTTGAACTACTCGGTAGTAAAAAATACGATGTCGTGTGGTTGCGTAAGTAGTATTGGCGGTATTGATTATTGATCTTATGTGAGAAGTCACTCGGTTTGATTCCATTATTGTCGATTAATAATATGAATTATTATAGCGATAATGACGTTTTGTTTTATTAAGTATTATTAACGTAATAAAAGCGAAACATCTTTTATATAAAATAGAATACTTTATTAAAGTTATTCTATAAATAGAATATATTATATTTTATTATGCATAGTGTTGCATAGTGTTTTGCATAGTGTTGCATAGTGTTTGCATTGTAAAATGTTTTTATATAAATAGAATATATGATATTTTATTTAAAAGATTTTGCTTTAAATATGGAATAGTCAGATTAAAGTAAATCAATCTGGACCGATTCATGGATTAATTACTTATACATTTATATTTTTCTATAAATAGAAGCTCATTCCTTCATTATTTTCTTTACGAATTCACTTTGAAACTACTAGAGAGAGAAATTATAGAGAGAAAGCTATAGAGAGAAAATCTATAGAGAAGAAGAAGAGTATTACGGTACTTCACTACTTTGATATCCGGTGTGTTTTTACGGTGAGGATATTATTCTTTTGTATTCAAAAGAGAACTTACATTATTCCATTTCTTTATTATTACATTGGAATAACTTTCGTATATCGTGGTTTACCTATACTTGGTGACATTCTTCTATTATTCTGTTGGAACATCACATGCGTGTGTTTTTGCTGGGACTGGTTAAAATCTTTATTATTATTACATTGGAATAACTCATGCGTAGCGCCCCAAAATTAGGTATACATCACCCATCTTGGGTAGTCGGATCGTAGTGCGGAATTTAAATACAACTTACTAATATAAGCGTATGTATAATACAATACGACATAAGCGTGAGTTTGAATACAAATATTGTCTACTAGATATTATACAAACTCTAAAGGAGTCCTCATTACAATTATTATCACACTATTTCACGGAATAGTGAGGGACTACTAATCTTATCCTCGGGACCATTACTCGTTCCCAGACTCGTCCGACTATGTTCTCATTTTCGAAGAAAACGGTGAAAGAAAGGGTGAGCTCAACTAGCCTAGTAAGAAATATTATGACTAAGATAATGCGAGAATAAATTATCAATAGCCTTGTGATGTTAAAGCGATAAAATATAATAAACATCAAGTTTAAGCTACAATGGTGAACAAGCAAACCATTATAAGAGTCAAGTAGAAAATAAAATCTACTATCTTTTATGATTTAAAGGTTTTTCATCATTTTTATTATAAATTTGAGACTAAACTTTAATAAATATTCCACATCATCGAATCACCCGCGCTTTTCTGGCGAGGATATTCTTTAGTATCACGACCACAATTATTCATACACTTACTGACCGAGAATAGTTGTGTATTCATTAATGGTTATGATCATGTCAACAATTTGTCCATCAATGCACTACTGACCCATCGAGGATTTTTATCACATCATTTGTAACATTCTTCGTGATGATTACATCGAATAGTCTGCAGTCGTAATCATACCAAGTCCATCTATACACTACGAATACGAGATGACTTTTAACATAATATAAACATGAGGATGATGACAATGATATAAGAATTCAATAAAACAAGTTCAAGAATTATTTTATCCGGGAATTATTAACGTCCAAATTATCAACATGATCTTTGTTTTGTAGAGTAAAATTCAAGAATGATCGGAAGAATATTTCCATGAAAAGATCTTTGGATGAAAGCCTTAAATATCAAGGATATTCCACTAATTTCATGGAGTATAGAAGTCAAAGTTTTAACTTATTTGGGTATAATAAAGAATGGAATAACAAAAGAAATCACCATACATGCGATAGACCACACAGGCGAGTTATTCCAGCGAGAATAATAAATAACGGAACGAGTCGGCACAAAAGCGCCTGCAGACGCAGGATGTTCAGCGAGAATAATAATAAAAAGCGGAACTAGGTCCGGTGTAAAACATGCAGACGAGGATGTTCCAGCAGAATAATAATAAAAAGCGGAACCGGTCCGGTGTAAAACACTGTGAGCAGGATGTTCAACAAAATAATAATAAAGAATGGAACCGTGTCCGGCGTAAAAGCATGCAGACGGGATGTTCAATGAGAATAATAGAAGAATGTCACCAAGTATAGGGTAAGCCGCGTATACTGAGTTATTCAACGAGAATAATAAGCAATGGAATAACAACAGTTCTCTTCATGAATAAGAAAGAATAACACCCTTACTTTTGGTAGGAGATTGAATCCGCTTGAGTAGTGTAGTAACAAAATATTCTTCTTCTTTCTCTCTTATTCTCTCTATACTTTCTCTCTCTAAAGCTTGAATGAATTAAGTGAAAATAATGAAGCACTTTAGGCCTCTATTTATAGAAGATTTCTAGCTTAGCACCTACCGTGTGAAAAGGCGAGTGGCTTGCTTATTTGGTGATGTGAAAAGAAAAGTGGTTCGGCGCTTTGTAATGTGAAACGACAAGTGGTTCGGCCTTTTGTAATGTGAAGCGGCAAGTGGTTTGACGTTTGGTAAAAGGTAATTACTATTGACGAAGGTAATTACTATTCACAAGGTAATTACTATTGATGAAGGTAATTCTTATCGATGGCGAAGGTAAATACTATTGCGAAGGTAAATACTATCGACGAAGGTAATTACTATTCACAAAGGTAATTACTATTGTGAAGAGACTCTTAGATGATGACATATGGCCCCCCATAAAATAATCAAACTTACCACAAAGCGTCTCATATGAGACTCTTTATATACATTAAGGATTGAATAAATATTACCACAAATCATTTTATTTTTAATCAACACATTTTAATCTTTCAACAATTATTAATCATTTATAACTTGTCGTCTCAATTAATAATATAACATATTATATGAGATGATCTTGTGACAATAATTGAATCGATAATATAAGAGATATGATGCAAAGAATTATCATAGCAATAATTGAGCATAGGTGAGTGACTTCTTACGTAAGCATCAATAATCAATCCAGTGTGCTACTTATGCAACCACGCGTATTCATTGTACTTTACCATAGGGTAGTTCAGCAGTTTTAACGGTAACACCTCCGTAGTTATTTTTATAAAATATTTTTGTCGTTTTTCTCAATCCGACAATGAATTACATTATGGGGTCCACCAATGATTGAGTAGTTATGCGAATATTCCCTAACAAAAGAATATTCCCAGACCAAACGAATATTTTATAACAACTTGCATACTTTGCAAAATTTATAAATATTACCCACAACTATAACATTATATCAAATTTATTCCATTATATTCAAAATAATATTTATAGAAAATTCATCTTTATTTATAATATTTGGGGTCTTACAACCTCCCCTTCTTATGAAATTTAAGCCCTCGAAATTAGGGGGTGCGATACTGGTATGTCGAAGAGGTAAGGATACCTTGATTTCATTTGATTCTAACTCCCAAGTCATTTCCTCAACATCGTGGTTCCTCCACAAAACTTTGACTTGAGGTATAACCTTGGGGCGTAGAATATGTTCCTTCTTATCAAAATTTGAATAGGAACCTCTTCATACGTCAAATCTTCCGCTATTTAAATCCGGTTCTAACTTTCGATAATATGGTTAGGGTCTTTCACATATTTACGTAACATGGATATGTGAAAAGCGTTATGAACACGAGACATATTTGGCGGTAGAAAGCGAGTCTATAAGCCACGATTCCTACTCGATCGAGGATTAAAATGGACCGATGAATCGAGGATTAAGTTTTCCTCTCTTTCCAAATCTTGTAACTCCTTTCCATGGAGCAACTCTTAACAACACATGATCTCTATATCGAATTCCACGTCCTTTCGATGAAGATCGCCATAACTCTTTTATCGATTTTGTGAGGTTTTTATCGTTGTCGGATCGTTTGAATCTTTTCCGTAGTCATCACGTACCAACTCCGGTCCCAACAACGTTGCTTCACCCACCTCATCCCGATATCTTTGGAGAGCGACACTTTCTTCCATCCATACTGGCGCTTGAATGGAGCCATGCAATACTTGTTTGATAAGCTGTTGTTGTAGGAAAACTCCACCGATGGTAAGAACTTGTCCCAACTCCCTTGAAATCAAGGACACGAGTCTTAATAGATCTTCAAGAGTTTGAATAGTCCTCTCCATTGTCCGTCCAAATATCGAGGATGATATGCCGAGCTAAATCGTAAGTCCGTGCCCATAGCTTTTTGCAAACTAACCCAAAATCGTGAAGTGAATCTTGGGTCTCGATCGAAACTATGGATAGGCATACCATGCGATCTTACAATCTCGTTTATGTCTGTCTGAGCAAGGCGTTCAAGTGTATAAGTTTCTCGTATCGGTAAGAAATGAGCGGACTTGGTCAATCTATCAACAACGACCCAAATCGCATCAATGCCTTGAGAAACCTTAGGAAGGCCGAGTAACTTGAAATCCATGGTAATGTGCTCCCACTTCCATTCTAGAATTTCAAGTGGTTGCTGATGGACCTTTTGGTACTTGATGCTCCGCTTTAACTTCGTTGACAAGTTAGACACCTTGAGATAAGCAGTATGCTATATCTCTCTTCATATTATTCCACCAAAATGTATGGCCGAATATCATGATACATTTTGGTACTCCCAAGATGGATTGCAAAAATGGTGTGTTGTGCGCCTCCATCATGATATTATACTTTAAAAATCGGTCGTTAGGAACACAAAGTGCGGAGTTGACTCAAGTATTCTTTCTTCATCGATTCTTGCTTCGTAAGCGTAGCACCTTCTTGCACTTTCTTCCTCATACGCATCGAGCTCCAGTGCGTAGCTTGCAGCGACTTTAACTTTATCGATTAAAAGTCGGTTCTCTACTCGTATACTCACAATCATCACATCGTCCTAGAGTCTTTAAATCTATCTCCATCCTTTGCAAGTCACACAAAATGGGCCTTTGTGTTGACAATAACGCACTTTCGTGCTTGCATACGATCTTACGCTTTCAATCGGCATTTACCACGTTCGCTTTTCGGGATGGTATTGGATGGTATGATCATAATCTTTCAAGCAGTTCAAGCCAGCGTCGTTGTCGCGTGTTGAGTTCCTTTTGAGTGAAGAAATATTTGAGGCTTTTATGATCCAGTAAATATCTCCACTTTCTCCCCATACAAGTAATGCCTCCAAATTTTAAGTGCAAAAGACAACATTTGCTAACTCTAGATCATGAGTAGGATAATTTCTCTCATATTCTTTGAGTTGTCGCGAGCATAAGCTATAACTTTTCCATGTTGCATGAGAACACATCCCAACCCTTTGCGAAGCATCATTGTAGATGACAAATCCTCCGAGGCAGGATGGTATTGTCGAGCAGTCTTTGAAATAAGTCTCCTCTTGAGTTCTTGAAAACTCCTCTCACATTCTTCGCCCAATAGAACTTTGTATCTTTCAAAAGTCAATTTGAGTCGATGGAGTAGCGATTCGAGAAAATCCTTCCACGAATCTCCGATAATAACCCAATTTAAACCAAGAAAACTTCGTGCTTGGTCATCGATTTAGGTTGTTCGACTTTGAATAGCTTGATCTTTCTTTGGGTCAGCGGATATTCCATGACTTGATACCACGTGCCCAAGGAATGCTACTTCTTCAAGACGAACTCACATTTCTTCAACTTGGCATAAAGCTTATATTCACGAAGCTTTTGGAGTGTCGACCTCAAGTGTTGCTTTCATGATCTTCACGACTTTTGGAATAAATAAGGATGTCATCAATAAAGACGACCACAAAGTGATCTAAATATTCCTTGAATACTCGGTTCATCATATCCATGAAGGCGGCGGGGAGCATTAGTCAATCAAAGGACATGACTAGGAATTTATAATGCCCGCATGGGAGTTACAAAGCCGTCTTTGGAATGTCGGTGATTTCTAATCTTCAATTGGTGATATCAGAAGCGAAGATCAATCTTTGAAAAGAATTTGGCTCCTTTTGCATCGGTCAAAACAGGTCATCAATACGTGGCAATGGATACCTATTTTGATGGTGACATGATTGACTCCGATAATCAATACAAAGTCGCATACTCCCATCTTTCTTCTTCACGAATGAAGCAGGAGCACCCCGAGGAGAAGTCTTAGGGACGAATAAAGCCAATGTCTAACAATTCCTGCGATTGGGTCTTTAACTCACGAAGTTCAATAGAGCCATTTGATATGGGGCTTTGGAAATAGGTTTTGTCTGCAGGGTTCAAGGTCGATACAAAATTCAATTTCACGCTCTGGGGGTAGGCGGGGAAGTTCTTGGGGAATACGTCGGAAATTTATTAACAATAGAAATATCGTTCAAAAGCGGCGTATTTTTGTTTAAATCGTGACATGAGCTAAGAAAGCTTGACATCCGTTTTTCAATAAGCGAATAGCTTTATGGCTTGAGATAGTAGTGATTGATTTTAATGGTTTGGTCGTTTGAATTCGCTTAATAGGTTGATTAGGAATATGAAAGCTAACAACCTTACGAAAACAATCAATTTTTGCATGATAAGTAGTTAACCAATCAATCCACAGAATCACGTCAAATGCAAGTATTTTTAATGAAATAAGATCGACGAGGTAATGTGAGGTATCGATTTGAACCAAACAAGACTTATAAGCGATGGATGTAATGAAGGTTTCTCCCAACGGAGTTTCCACAGATAAGTCAAAGTCTAATTTCTCTGAGTCAAATTTAATCGATGAACGCAAAGTAGAGAAATAAAAGAATGGGTAGAGCAGGAATCAAATAAAGTATAGACTTCATTAGAGTTTATGATAAGCTTTACCGTGATGACCTCATTCGGATTCCTTGCTCTTTGGGAGGTCACAACAACGCGCTCCCTTGCACTCTAGGTTTGACTTTTCAGGGAATGACCTTTGGTGCCTCCATCCTAGTGAATTTGTCTTTGGTAAACGACAAAATCGAGCTAAGTGACCTTCTCTTCCACAATTATAACATGCTTTGGAATGACATGGCAGATTTTGGTGATGTGTCCCTCTCTCCGCATTTGAAGCATATGATAGGTGGTCTTTCTCCTTCCTTAACAACGGGTCTTTGGTCTTTGGCGTCTTTCCATCATTATTGAATCTCCTTTTCTTGAAATGTCCATTCTTATTGTTTTGGCCTGATTACCACCGAAGTGGTTACCATATCTGGCACTGTTGATTCCCTCCACGCTTGTTGTCACCGCCGATGACTACTGGGCCGGTATTATAATTTTGTTAAATTTTTACCGCTCTTTTAGTTGCGTTGACTCATTATCGCGCTCCACTAAGCGAGCCCTATTTACAACATCACGAATACAAACACGGTTTATGAGAAATAAGATGTTGGCGTATCTTGACTTCAAACCTCTTAAAAACATTCGCGCCATTCTCTCTTCATTATCCACCAAGTGGGGCCGAAACCGTGATAACTCGCAAATTTTGACTCGTATTGCGACACGGTCATATTGTTTTGTTCAACTTGATAAGCTCCACCTCCTTCGTATGGCGAATACTTTCGGGAAAGTATTTGTCGTTGAACGACTCTGAAACTTCTCCCAAGATATCTTGATCTGACAATGAAGTTGAGTACGTTTCACCGATTCCCACCGATGTCTGCCTCTCCGCGCAACATAAAAGCGTGCAAACGGAACCTTTTGCTCCTCGGAGCATCCCAAGACATCAAATATCTTGGTAATCTGCTTTATCCATGCTTCCGCCGGAAGTGGTTTTGGCTCTCCCTTAAACTCCCGTGGTCCCGGCTCCTTGAATTGTTTAGCGGTGTTTGCCGAGAGTTTTCCGTGTTTCCACCTACGTTTTGGATAGGAGTCGCTTTCGCTTTCTTTGTTGCATAAATTGCATAAAGCCTCTGAATATTTGATCATTCATCATTTGGTCAGTGTTGTTGTTTGCATGAGGATTGTCGTCTTCCGATGCACATTATCACGATTATTGATATGTGGTGAATCAGCGATCGTCGCTGCGCTCCATTCTTATTCTCAACATTCTCGGATGTCATTTTCAGAGATCGCCACAAAACAAAAGGTTAATTGACATGTAACAAATTATCCCTATCTTACGATCAACCAATAAAATAGCACATAAACTTAGGTAGGTCATACTAGCGAAGGTATTCCCCGTCTCTCCCTCCTAGTACTATTCTCACATCTTAGCTAGGGATCATATCCACAAGCTCGATATTAACCGTGACGCCCCAAAATTAGGTATATATCACCCATCTTGGGTAGTCGGATACATGGTCTGAAATTTAAATACAACTTCTTAATATAAGCGTGCAGTGGTACAATACTGACATAAAGCGTGAGTTTGAATACAAATATTGTCTACTAGATATTATCACGAACTCAAAAGGAGTCCTCATTACAATTATTATCACACTATTTCACGAGAATAGTGAGGACTACTAATGCTATCCTCGGGACCATTACTCCGTTCCCCGACTCGTCCCGGCTATGTTCTCATTCCACGAGAGAAACGGTGAAAGAAAAAGGTGAGCTCAACTAGCCCAAAGAAGAAATATTATGACTAAGATAATGCGAATAAATTATCAATAGCCTTCAACGAGTGTTAAAGCGATAAAATATAATAAACATCAAGTTTAAGCTGCGGTGAACAAGCGATCCATTAAAAGAGTCAAGTAGAAAATAAAATCTACTATCTTTTATGATTTAAAGGTTTTTCATCACTATTATATTTGAGACTCGACTTTAATAAATATTCCACATCATCGAATCACCCCCGCACTACTGGCCGAGGATATTCTTTAGTATCACGACCACAATTATTCATGCACTACTGCCAAGAATAGTTGTGTATTCATTAATGGTCATGATCATGTCAACAATCTGTCCATCAATGCACTACTGACCATCGAGGATTTTTATCACATCATTTGTAACATTACGGTCGTGATTACAATCGAATAGTCTCTGGTCATAATCATACCAAGTCCATCTATGCACTACTGAAGCCACGAGATGACTTTCAACATAATATAAACATGAGGATGATGACAATGATATAAGAATTCAATAAAACAAGTTCAAGAATTATTTTATCCAAGAATTATTAACGTCCAAATTATCAACATGATCTTTGTTTTGTAGAGTAAAATTCAAGAATGATCTTTGCTTTTTGCTAGCTAACCCAAAATCTTGAAGTGAATCTTGGGTCACGATCAAAACTATGGATCTGGGCATGCCATACAACCTCACAATTTCATTCACGTCACATCTAGCAAGACGTTCGAGGAATAAGTCTCCGTGATCGGCAAGAAATGAAAGCGGAGACTTGGTTAATCTATCAACAATAACCCAAATAGCATTGATGCCTTGAGAAACCGTAGGAAGACCCAGAACGAAATCCATGGTAATATGTTCCCACTTCCATTTCGGAATCTCAAGTGGTTAAAACGGACCCTTAGGTACTAGATGCTCCGCCTTTACACGTTGACAAGTTAAACACATCGAGATAAACTTTGCAATCTCTCTCTTCATATTGTTCCACCAAAATGTATGTCGAAGATCACGATACATTTTAGTACTTCCGAGGATGGATTGCAAATGGTGTATTGTATGTGCCTCCATCATAATCTTGTACTTCAAATCGAGTCGTTAGGAACACAAAGTCTAGAGTGGACTCAAGTATTCCTTCTTCATCAATTCTCGCTTAGGAATAGCTCCTTCTTATACTTTTTTCTTCATACGCGCATCATTTCCCGCCTGCGGTGGCTTGAGCAACCTTAACTTTTTCTATTAAAGTTGGCTCTGTCGTATACTTGACATCATCGCACTTTTCGTTCTGCATATGATCTTCTACTCAACGCGTATTACACGCGTTAAACTTTACCGGGATGGTATTGAATAGTGTGGTCGTAGTCTTTCAATAGTTCGAGCCAGCGTCATTGCCGCATGTTGAGTTCTTTTGAGTGAAGAAATATTTAAGGCTTTTATGGTGCGAATATATCTCCACTTTCTCCCCATATAGATAGTGCCTCCATATCTTTAAGTGAAAAGCATTTGCCGCCAACTCTAGATCATGAGTAGGATAATTCCTCTCATACTCTTTAAGTTGTCGCGAGGCATAGGCTATAACTTTCCCACGTTGCATGAGAACACATCCTAACCCTTTGCACGAAGCATCATTTGTAGATAACAAATCCATCCGAACCGGATGGTATTGTTAGAAAACAGTCTTAGAAATAAGTCTCCTCTTAAGCTCTTGGAAACTTTTCTCGCATTCTTCGCTCCAAACAAATTTTGTATCCTTAGGAGTTAGGCCGAGTTAATGGAGTAGCGATTCGAGAAAACCCTTCCACGAATCTCCGATAATAACTAGCTAAGCCCAAAAAGCTACGTACTTGATCCACCGAGCTTGGTTGCTCCCAACTTTGTATTGCTTCAATCTTCACGGATCAGCGAGATACTCCATGTTTCGACGCCATCGCGTACCCAAGGAATGCTACTTCCTCAAGCCGAACTCGCATTTCTTCAATTTGGCATATAGTTTGTTTTCACGAAGCCTTTGGAGTACCCGACTTCAAATGGTGCTCATGATCTTCACGACTTTTGGAATATATAAGGAAGTCATCAATAAAGACAACAACGAATCGATCCAAATATTCCTTGAATACTCGGTTCATCATATCCATGAAAGCCGCAGGAGCATTAGTTAGTCAAGAAAGACATGACTAAGAATTCATAATGCCCATACCGAAGTTCGAAGGCGGTCTTTGGAATATCCTCGATTCTAATCTTGGTGATGATATCCGTAAGCGAAGATCGATTTTTGAAAAGAATTGTGCCCTTGCAATTTGGTCAAACAAGTCATCAATACGAGGTAGAGGATACCTATTCTTGATGGTGACATGGTTCAATTCCGATAGTCAATACAAAGTCGCATACTCCCGTCTTTCTTCTTTACAAATAAAAGCAGGGAGCACCCCAAGGAGATGTCTTTGGGACGAAGATGAAACCGATGTCCAACAATTCACGTAGTTGGACCTTTAACTCTGAAGTTCAATAGGAGCCATTCGATATGGGGTTTTAGAAATGGGCTTTGTACGGGTTCAAGATCAATAAAGAATTCAACTTCACGTTCGGGGGTAGGCAGGAAGTTCTTTGGAAATCGTCGGAAAGTCAATAACAACAGAATATTATTCAAATTTGGCGTATCTTTATTCAAATCCATAACATGGGCTAAGAAAGCTTGACATCCGTTTTTCAATAAGCGAATAGCTTTATGATTAGATATGACGGTGATTGATTTTAATGGTTTAGTTGCTTGAATTCGCATAACAAAGTTGGTTAGGAATATGAAAACTAACAACCCATTTAAAATAATCAATTTTGGCGTGATGAGTATCTTTAAAGCAAGTATCTTTAAAGAGATAAGGTCAATGCGGTAAGGTGATGGTGCCAACTTGAATCAAACAAGATTTATAAGCGATGGATGTGATGAAAGTTTCTCTAACGGAGTTTCCACAGATAGGTCAAAGTCTAATTTCTCCGAGTCAAGTTTAAGCGTTGAGCACATGCGGAGAGATAAATGAATGGGTAGACACCGGTATCAAGTAAGGTATAAACTTCGCAAGAATTTATAAATAGCTTACCGTGATCACCTCGTTTGGGTTCTCGCATTATGACGATCAACTACAACAAACGCTCTTTCCGGAATCGTTGACTTTGACTTTTTGGGGACGATCTTTTGAGTCACCGTCCCCCCATTGAACTAGGTTTCACTACTGCATCTAATCTCGGCGATATGTCCTTCCTTTCCACAATTATAGCATACCTTGAACTGTTGGGGCGGTTTGGTGATATGTCCCTCTTTCCGCAGATTTATAGCATATGACCGGTGGTCGTTCTCCTCCCTTAGAACCGATTCTTCACACCTTTATCGTCTTCATACGGTCGTTGTTAAATCTCCTCTTTTTAAAATCTCCTCGACTCGCTTCTTCATTTTTCATGGCCATGATTACCACCACGAGTAGTTACCATTTTTGTAAAATCTATTTCTTTCTCCATTGGTTATCATTATTACATTGGCTTCGCTATCTCCGCAGTGCGATCACGGTTGTGGTCCTCAGTTGACCAGTACTCGTTATCTCGCTCTAATAATTGAGCCTGCTTACAACATCATCCGAATAGAGAAAGTTTATGAAAAATGAGATCTTGGCGTACGCCGGGTTTCAAACCTCTAAGAAACATCCGTCATCGTTCCTCATTCTCCACCAAATGAGGTCTGAACACGGATAACTCTGCAAACTTTGCCTCGTCTTTGAGACACCGTCATGTTGTTTTGCTTTCTAATATGATGAACTCCACTTCCTTCATATAGCGAACACTTTCGGAAAGTATTTGTCATTAAATAGTTTCAAACGTTTCCCAAGACATCTTTGAGTGCGGTTGGATGGGTACGCTTCATGTAATCCCACCGAGAGTCCGCTTCGCCACGGAACATAAAGGTGGCGAATGGAACCTTCTGTTCTCCTCCGCATCCCAAGACATCGAATATCTTGGTAATTTGTTTAACCCATGTTTCCGCCATGATCGGATCTCGCTTTCCTTAAATTTCGGTGGTCCCAACTCTTTGAATCGCTTGCATTTGTGACAACCCGTGAATTGCTATCATTTCCTCCTGTATTTTGAACACGAGTCTCCTCAAATTCGATTTTTGTATGAAGCTGCAAAAGCTTCTAAACATCCCCTCGTTCATCATACGCTTTCGATTGGTGTTGTTCACGGGAGGAACATTGCCCGACTGTTGACGCGTTCTCCTCGTTGGTGAGTACATGCGTCTCCACGGTCTCATTTCCATTGTTAATATTCTCGATTCGACATTCTCAAATCATCATCATAAAACAAGGGTTAATTAAGGAAATTAATATATCACATAATATCCCTATATCTTGACCAACTAAAAATTTAAGCTTAGGTAGGACACACTAGCGAAGGATTTACTCGTCTCTCCCTCCTAGTTCTATTCCCGATCTCCGCCAAAAAATCATATCCTAAGCTCGATACTAAGTGTGACGCCCCCAAAATAGGTATACATCACCTATTACGAAGTTGTCAATACATGGTACGTGAAACAACTACAACTTTATTATTACAACAAAGATGGCGAGAGTTTAAATACAAATATTATCTTCAGACAATATCTATACTCAAATAAATCCTCATCACATTTATTGATACATTATTTTACAAAAATGGTGAGGACTACTAAACAATTCTTTCTAAAACCTTCATTCCATACCCAGACTTCGTATTTCGTATATTCTCGCCTCACGAGAAGAAAAATGGAACAAAAATGAAAAGGGTGAGCTCAACTAGCTCAAGTAAAGAATATTATGACTAAGATAATATACAACAAATTATCGTTAGTCTTCAACAGGGGAAAAATCTAATAGAATACAATAGACAACAAATTTTAAATCAATATTCATAATTGGAAATAATAATTCATTAGAAGAGTTAAGTAGAGAATGCAAACTACTATCTTCATGTATGAATTTAAAAGTTCATAAATCTATCTTTTATCCCCGTAACATCAATCAATATACATCCGGAATCAAATATTCATCTTTGCACTACAAAGCCAAAGATATTCATCGATTGGTCGTGTTCATCTAAACACTGTTCATCTTTTGCACTACTACCAAAGATATTCTTGAAATCATTCATCTTTGCACTACGGTGCCAAATATATTCAATAATATCATCATTTAAGACCGAGGATGATGAAAAATATTTTTAAAGAAAGCGAATCCAATTGAAACAAAATGACAAGGATTAAGGATTAAGGATTCGTGACTTTTGTTTTATCCATGTTCAAAAATAATACCTCAAAATAATCATAGTGGTGTAAAATTCAAGAATGATCAAAACATGGATACAATCAAAGCTAGTATCCGAATAGATATTTTGGACAAAAAGAAGAAATTTTATTTTTCGATTGAATAGTAAAGTATCGTGAATAGTCTCAGTATCGTGAATAGTAACTCAGACACCAAAAGATAGAAATTCCACAAAAAAACATCTTCACGCTTCATGAATAGTACTCGTGAATAAGTAACTTTCGTGAATAGTAACTCATGAATAGTAACTCGTTCGTGAATAAGAACTCATGAATTGTAACCCGATATGTATGAAAAAGTTCCAAATTTGATAAAAAGTTTCAACCAATATTTCAAAGATAATGATATTGAAGAAATAATATCATTTGAGAAGAAAATAACATCCCTTACCTCGAAAGATTAAGACTTTATTTGGAATCTAGGGTATAGTCTTTGAAAGGAACTTGCTTCATCTAACAATACTCAAAGTATACTCAAAATACTCACAAGAATACGTTCGATAATATAGAGAGAAAACTTCAGTTTACGGTGTGATTTTCAATTCTAACCCAAGACCTATTTATAGGAAATTGCTTAGAACACCAAAGCAGAAAATTTAATAAATTAATATTATAATTTTTTCTACATCCTCCCACGCATCAAGCATCTGAATTCAGCAACATGACATGTGTTAAAGATGCCCACCAAACACAAAAAACGTTTTTGTGAATATAAATATTTAAAACTTCCAAAAATCAATTATTTGAGAGCTTGAACTTCAATAATTCATAATAAATAGCCCTTTCATCAGAAAATTCGAATCTCATGAGTTTTTATAGGAAATTCAATTCTCTACAACTTTGCGTAAGAAAGTTTTCGAATTCCAAAATGAAATTGACCGAAATCCACAAACGGGCAATTTTACAGTTATAATCAAATTTCGATTCGATAAATAGGGTCCACCAGACATGTTTAACATGTTTTAAACATTTATTACAACAAAAATACTCTTCCTCCTCAGTATACTCATATATCCCACATTCGTTGTAAAAATATCACCATTATTATATTATTAAAATATAATAATATATTTAAATGAATTATTTTATCGAGAAAAAGATAAAATTTCAATTTTCAACAATTGTCACATTAAAAATTTTCTCCATCTATATCCACATAAAATTAATATTTTCCTCATCATATGAATCAATAATTAATTATTCACAAATAATATTACGTAATCACAATATTGACAACTGTGTAGGTTTCCAGGAAAGCAGGGCTTTCAATAAGAATTTTTTCCTTCTTTGGTAGTATAATTAGGTGACCAAACCTCTCCTTAGATGCGAGAACTTTCTAGACATTGCCAATAATGTTATCTAATAATATTATTCGAGATAATATGAATTATTGCTTCGATAATGAAAAATAATTGTATAATGACAATTATTCAAACAACAACAATATAAAATATCAACGCGACAATTATTAACTCAATAAAATCTTTGAATAAGAATTATCGTAACCATTATTGAGTAGTGCCTTCTTATGTAAGAATCAATAATTGGTGCAATACTGGTAATATCTTCTTGTGTTTTAACCACCGGGTATTTTAACAAAGATTAATCGGTAATAACTACTGTAGATTTAATTTTAAACCACTTATATTTGTCGTTTTCTTCATCCAATCGCTTTCAGTTATGGGGCCCTTACATTGTGGCTGCTGTCGCATTAAATATTCACGACAGAGACGAATATTCCACGACCAAACGAATATTCAAGACAACAATGAATATTTTATAACCACTTGCTTATTTTGAAGTATTTGCGTATTTTACCCTAACTATCCACATTAATCAAATCAACCCTTACTATTTCAAAATAATAAATAGAGAAAATTAAATTTCATTAATAATAAGTTGGGGTCTTATGAATTTTGGGCGGAGATATGGTAACCGCCGGTGGTAATCAGGCCAAAACAATAAGAATGGACATTTCAAGAAAAGGAGATTCAACAATGATGGAAAAGCGTCGACCAAAGACCCGTTGTTAAGGAAGGAGAAAGACCACCTATCATATGCTTCAAATGCGGAGAGAGAGGGACACATCGATCAAAAGCTGCGCCATGCCATCCAAAAGCATGTTATAATTATGGAAGAGAAGGTCACTTAGCTCGATTTTGTCGTTTCATCAAGACAAATTCAGCTAGGATGGAGGCACCAAAGGTAGTCCCGGAAAATTCAAAGCCGGTAGTCAAGAGGAGGCGTTTGTTGTGACATCCCGAGAGAGAGCAAGGAACCCGAATGAGGTCGTCACGGGTAAGCTTATCATAAACTCTAATGAAGTCTATACTTTATTTGATCTGGGTTCTACCCATTCTTTTATTTCTCCTACTTTGGCCATCGATTAAATTTGACTCAGGAGAAATTAGACTTTGACTTATCTGTGGAAACTCCGTTGGGAGAAACCTTCATTACATCCATTGTTTATAAGTCTTGTTTGGTTCAAATCGGTACCCTCACATTACCCGTCGATCTTATTTCATTAAAAATACTTGCATTTGACGTGATTCTAGGGATTGATTGGTTAACTACTTATCATGCAAAAATTGATTGTTTTCGTAAGGTTGTTAGCTTTCATATTCCTAATCAACCTATTATCTAATTCAAACGACCAAACCATTAAAATCAATCACGGTCATCTCAAGCCATAAAGCTATTCGTTTATTGAAAAAGCGGATGTCAAGCTTTCTTAGCTCATGTCACGATTTAAACAAAAATACGTCGGTTTTGAACGATATTTCTATTGTTAATAAATTTCTGACGTATTCCCTCAAGAACTTCTGGCTACCCCCAGGCGTGATATTGAATTTTGTATCGACCTTGAACCCCCTAAGACAAAACCTATTTCCAAAGCCCCATATCGAATGGCTCATATTGAACTTCAGGAGTTAAAGACCCAACTGCAGGAATTGTTAGACATTGGCTTTATTCGATCCTAGTACTTCTTCTCCTTGGGGTGCTCCCTGTTTCTATTCGTGAAGAAGAAAGATGGGAGTATGCGACTTTGTATTGATTATCGTGAGTTGAATCACGTCACCATCAAAAATAGGTATCCATTGCCACGTATTGATGACTGTTTGACCGGTTGCAAGGAGCCAAATTCTTTTCAAAGATTGATCTTAATTACGGATATCACCAATTGAAGATTAGCATCACGCGTGACATTCCAAAGACGGCTTTCGGAACTTCGAGACGGGCATTATGAATTCCTAGTCATGTCCTTTGGATTGACTAATGCTCTCCCGCCTTCATGGATATGATGAACCGAGTATTCAAGGAATATTTAGATCACTTTGTGGTCGTCTTTATTGATGACATCCTTATTTATTCCAAAAGCCGTGAAGATCATGAGCAACACTTGAGGTCGACACTCCAAAAGCTTCGTGAATATAAGCTTTATGCCAAGTTGAAGAAATGTGAGTTACGGCGAAGAAGTAGCATTCCTTGGGCACGTGGTATCAAGTCATGGAATATCATCGACCAAAGAAAGATTGAAGCTATTCAAAAGTGGGAACAACCTAAATCGATGGACCAAGTACGTAGCTTTCTCGGTTTATTTGGTTATTATCGGAGATTCGTGGAAGGATTTTCTCGAATCGCTACTCCATCGATTTCGGTGACTCGGAAAAATACAAAGTTCGGTTGGAGGCGAAGAATGTGAGAAGAGTTTTCAAGAACTCAAGAGGAGACTTATTTCAAAGACTGTTCGACAATACCATCCGGCTCGGAGGGATTTGTCATCTCTGATGATGCTTGAGCAAAGGGTTGGGATGTGTTCTCATTCAACATGGAAAAGTTATAGCTTTATGCCTCATGACAACTCAAAGAATAAGAGAAGAATTATCCTACTCATGATCTAGAGTTGGCGGTTGTTGTCTTTGCACTTAAAATTTGGAGGCATTACTTGTATGGGAGAAAGTGGAGATCTTTACGGATCATAAAAGCCTCAAATATTTCTTCACTCAAAAGGAACTCAACAACATACGACAACGACGTTGGCTTGAAGCTGTTGAAATATTATGATCATACCATCCAATACCATCCGGAAAAGCGAGCGTGGTAATGACGCATTGATCGTAGAAGATCGTATGCAAAACTGAGTGCGTTATTGTCAACACAAAGGCCCATTTTGTGTGACTTGCAAAGGATGGAGATAGAGTTAAAGACTCAGGGGACGTATGTGATGATAGCGAATATCTGAGTAGAACCGACTTTAATCGATAAAGTTAAAATTCGCAAGCTACACAGGACACGGAGGTGATGCGTATGAGGAAGAAAGTGCAAGAAGGTACTACGCTTGGGAAACAAGAATCGATGAAGAAGGAATACTTCGAGTCAACTCCAGACTTTGTGTTCCTAACGACCCTGATTTAAAGTATAATATCATGATGGAGGCGCACAACACACCATTTGCAATCCATCCTGGGAGTACCAAAATGTATCATGATATTCGTCATACATTTTGGTGGAGCAATATGAAGAGAGAGATAGCTCTGTTTATCTCAAGGTGTCTAACTTGTCAACGAGTTAAAGCGGAGCATCAAGTACCAAAAGGTCCATTGCAACCACTTGAAATTCCAGAATGGAAGTGGGAGCACATTACCATGGATTTCGTTACCGGTCTTCCTAAGGTTTCTCAAGGCATTGATGCGATTTGGGTCATTGTTGATAGATTGACCAAGTCTGCTCATTTCTTACCGATACGAGAAACTTATACACTTGAACGTCTTGCTTCAGATATACATAAACGAGATTGTAAGATCGCATGGTATGCAGTATCCATAGTTTCCGATCGAGACCCAAGATTCACTTTCACGATTTTGGGTTAGTTTGCAAAAAGCTATGGGCACGGATTTACGATTTAGTTTCTAAGATATCATCCTCGAAGACGGACGGACGGTCGGAGAGGACTATTCAAACTCTTGAAGATCTATTAAGACTCGTGTCCTTGATTTCAAGGGAGTTGGGACAAGTTCTTACCATTGGTGGAGTTTTTTTCAACAACAACGATTATCAAGCAAGTATTGGCATGGCTCCATTCAAGCGTTGTATGGAAGAAAGTGTCGTTCTTCAAGATATCTTTGGATGAGGTGGGTGAAGCAACGTTGTTGGGACCGGAGTTGATACGTATGATACGGAAAAGATTCAAACGATCCGACAACGTATAAAAACCTCACAAAATCGACAAAAAGAGTTATCTTGATCTTCATTGAAAGGACGTGGAATTCGATATAGGAGATCATGTGTTGTTAAGAGTTGCTCCATGGAAAGGAGTTACAAGATTTGGAAAGAGAGGAAAACTTAATCCTCGATTCATCGGTCCATTTTAATCCTCGATCGAGTAGGAAGCGTGGCCTATAGACTCGCTTTTCTACCGCCAAATATGTCTCGTGTTCATAACGTTTTCACATATCCATGTTAAGTAAATATGTGAAAGACCCGAACCATATTATTGAGTTAGAACCTAGGACGAAATAGCGGAAGATTTGACGTATGAAGTGGTTCCGTTCAAATTTTGGATAAGAAGGAACATATTCTACGCCCAAGGTTATACCTCAAGTCAAAGTTTTGTGGAGGAACCACGATGTTGAGGAAATGACTTGGGAGTTAGAATCGAAATGAAATCAAGGTATCCTTACCTATTCGACATACCAGTACGTACCCTAATTTCGAGGAAATAAATTTCATAAGAAGGGAGGTTGTAAGACCCCAACTATTATAAATAAAGATGAATTTTTCTATAAATATTATTTTTGAATATTATGGAATAAATTTGATATAATGTTATAGTTGTGGGTAATATTTATAAATTTTGCAAAGAATGCAAGTTGTTATAAAATATTCTTTTGGTGGGGAATATTCTTTTTGTTAGGGAATATTCGCACAACTACTCAATCATTGGTGGACCCCTAATGTAATTATTATTTCGGATTGAGAAAACGACAAAAATATTTTATAAAAATAACTATGGAGGTGTTACCGTTAAAAGCTGTTGAACTACCCCGGTGGTAAAAGTACAAGAATGTCTGGCGTGGTTGCATAAGTAGTAATACGATATTGATTATTGATGTTACGTGAGAAGTCACTCATTTATGCTTTCAATTATTGCTACTGATGAATTGCTGCAAAGATATCTCTTATATTATTGATTCAATTATTGTCAGTATCATACGTATAATATGTTATATTATTAATTGAGACGACAAGTTATAAATGATTAATAATTGTTGAAAGATTAAAAATGTGTTGATTAAAAATAAAATGATTTGTGGTAATATTTATTCAATCCTTAATGTATATAAAAGTGCATTATGAGACGTTTGTGGTAAGTTTGATTATTTTTTGGGGGGGCTATATATGTCATCATCTAAGAGTCTCTTCGTCGATAAGTAATTACCTTCGTCAATATAGTAATTACCTTCGTCAATAGTATTTACCTTCGTCGATAGTAATTACCTTTGTGAATAGTAATTACCTTTCAATCGATAGTATTTTACCTTCACAATAGTAATTACCTTCGTCGATAGTAATTACCCTTGTGAATAGTAATTACCTTCATCGATAGTAATTACCTTTACCAGACGTCAAACCACTTGCCGTTTCACATTACAAAAGCGCCAAACCACTTGTCGTTTCACATTACAAAGGCCGAACCACTTGTCGTTTCACATTACAAGCATCGAACCACTTTTCTTTTCACATTACCGGTCGTCGAGCCACTCGCCTTTTCACATGGTAGGTCTTTAAGCTAGAAATCTTCTATAAATAGAGGCCTAGTGCTTCATTATTTTTCACTTAATTCATTCAAGCTTTAGAGAGAAAGTATAGAGAATAAGAGAAAAAGAAGAAGAGTATTTTGTCATTTACACTATGCGGTATTCAATCTTCTACTAAAGTAAGGGGTGTTATTCTTTCTTATTCATGAAGAGAAGCTGTTGTTATTCCATTGCTTATTATTACATTGGAATACTTTGTGATACGTGATTTACCTATACTTGGTGACATTCTTCTATTATCTCATTGGAACATCCATCATGTGTTTTTTACAGGACTGGTTCCGTCTTTATTATTATTTTGTTGGAACATCCTCACATGCGTGTGTTTTACACCGGACTGGGTTCCGTCTTTATTATTTTGTTGGAATATCATGCGTGTGTTTTACACCGGACTGGTTAAAATCTTTATTATTACGTTGGAATATCACATGCGTGTGTTTTACACCGGACTGGTTAAAATCTTTTATCATTACGTTGGAATATCCTATCTCGTGTGTTTTACACGGATCCGGTTCCATCTTTATTATTATTCTGTTGGAACATCCCGCTTGGGTGTGAATTTCACCGACTGGTTCCGTTATTATTATTCTGTTGAATAACCTCGTCATCGCCAAGCACCGCATGCGTGGTGATTTCTTTTGTTATTCCATTCTTTATTATACCCGGTAAGTTAAAACTTTGACTTTTATACTCCATGAAATTAGTAGAATATCCTTGATATTTGCGTTTCATCAAAGATCTTTTCATGGAAATATTATTCGATCATTCTTGAATTTTACTTTCTACAAAACAAAATCATGTTGACAATTTGGACGTTAATAATTCTGGATAAAATAATTCTTGAACTTGTTTTATTGAATTCTTATATCATTGTCATCATCCTCATGTTTATATTTTTTTAAAGTCATCTCGTGGCACATAGTGCATAGATGGACTTGGTATGATTATGACTGAGAGACTATTCGATGTAATCATGGTAGTAATGTTACAAATGATGTGGAAAAAAATCCTCGATTGGTAGTAGTAGTGCATTGATGGACGATTGTTGGCATGATCATGACCATTAATAAATACACAACTATTCTTCGCCCGTAGTGCATGAATAATTGTGGTTGTGATACTAAAGAATATCCTTGTCCGTAGTAGTGCGAGGGGTGATTCGATGATGTGGAATATTTATTAAAAATTTCGAGTCTCATTTATAATAAATGATGAAAAACCTTTAAATCATAAAAGATAGTAGATTTTATTTTCTTTCGACTCTTTTAATGGATTCATTGTTTACTCTTTGTAGTTAAACTTGATGTTTATTATATTTTATCGGTTTAACACTTATCAAGGCTAATGATAATTTATTCTCGCATTATCTTAGTCATAATATTTCTTCTTTTGGCTAGTTGAGCTCACCCTTTCTTTTCACCGTTTCTCTTGTGAAATGAGAATATAATTTGGGACGAGTGAGAAGCGGAGTAATGGTCCGGAGGATAAGATTAGTAGTCCTCACTATATTCTGTGAAATAGTGTGATAATAATTGTAATGAGAACTCCTTTTTGAGTTTGTATAATATCTAGTAGATAATATTTGTATTCAAACTCACGCGGTTTATGTCGTATTGCATACTACGACGAGTTATATTAAGTAAGTTGTATTTAAATTACATACCATATATCGACTACCCAAGATGGGTGATGTATACCTAATTTTGGGCGCCATGAGTTGGATTATTTTTAT
This sequence comes from Panax quinquefolius, assembly GCA_020205615.1. Taxonomy (NCBI): domain Eukaryota; kingdom Viridiplantae; phylum Streptophyta; class Magnoliopsida; order Apiales; family Araliaceae; genus Panax; species Panax quinquefolius. The sequence goes on along the minus strand of CM035155.1, from coordinate 3,486,323 downwards.
TTTTAATGTAACTTTATTGTGATGAGTCATCCCATATAATAGAAAAATGCTTAAAAAAAAATACCGAATTAAGTATAAGTTGTGCTTATTTGGAGTATTTTAATATTAAAAATTATTTTAAAATTATTAAAATGACAACGATTGACCATACAAATCTGATATATTAAAATAAAAACCTAGAAAGCTTTCTTGCTTATTTGGGCATTTATGACATTCAATCTAAATCTTCCAATAAGTTGATCAAATAATTCAAAAATGAATTGTTATAATAAAGATCCATGACAACCTATTTATTATTGGTTGAATATATATATATATATATATATATATATATATTTTTGTGGCATCAAAGAATGACACACCTATATTGTAATTTATATATATATATATATAAATAATTTACTGAATTATAATTATTTTTTAAAATAAATACTCTATATTTGATAAACATATTTTTAAAACAGAAGTAACAATCTTTAAAAAGAAAAATTAAATATTAACAAAACAAATATGTTTAGTGAGAGAGTGTTGAACAACTGCATACCCAAATAAATTTGTTTCGAAGTTGGTTAAGCAAATAGTTGGCCATGAGGCCAATTAATTTATCGCCAAGCTGTAAATAAATATGGCGGGAGACGCAAAAGCTAAAGATGCTGCGCGCGAATTTCAAACGTCCGCGCTCTGTCAATTTCACCCTTAAAACATCATCAAATCACTACATTTACTTCTCCCTTCTCCACCATTATCGATTGATCAGTGCTCTCTAAAGTTCTTCCTCATCTTTTTCATTTTCCCCCAATTCACAAGTGCAGAAAAATCAATGGGGGAATCTCAGAGGCTACTCAATCCATGGCTCCTTCACCTACAGAAACTCGCTCTCGAGCTCAAATGCCCTCTATGGTACTCTCTATTTTACACATATGCCTAATCAATCTCTCTCTCTTTTTCACACACACACACATATATGAACTGTTAGATCTATTTCTGATTCCGGTTTGAATGTTGTTCTTTGTGAATCTTGCAGCCTTGAATTGCTTAACAAACCCGTTTTACTCCCCTGCGACCATATATTTTGCAAGTTCGTGACTTTCTTCATTTCCAATTTCTGAATTTGATTAATTTTCAGTAGTTGTCTTGTTTTGTGTTAGTACATCATTTTTTCGGATAAAAATGGGTTGTTGGTTAACTGATCAATGCAGTTGTTGTATTCAAAGATCGACCCAGTTCGGATCTGAATGCCCTGCATGTAAGCGCCAATATGGAGATCAAGGTGTAAAGATATAAAAATGTGGATTTTCCTGCATTATTTTTGTTTGTTTTGATGAAATATTTGAACTTTATTATATATTTACTTCCACTCTTTAGGCATTTGGGAGGCTTGTGAGAAAATCTGTATAATTAAAATGCTAAACACTAATATATTGAATATATGGCTATATTCCTTCCGTCCCACAAACAAGAGTCCTACTTAATTGTTTCCTAATCAATTAGTGAAATTATAAAATTCTAAATTGAAGTGAATTTATTTGATTTTGATAAATTCAATAGCTAATAGCTTAAGCTACTTCAAAAGTATAACTAGGTACAACATTGTTATTTTGAAAATAAAACTAATAAATCCACATCACAATTTGAGTTTAATGATTCACAAATTAACTAGGATCAAAGTTAAATCAGAGTAAATTGAAGTGAATTTATTTGATTTTGATAAATTCAATAGCTAATAGCGTAACCTACTTCAAAAGTATTACTTCGTACACCTTTGTTATTTTGAAAATAAAACTAATAAATCCTCACCATAATTTAAGTTTAATGATTTGCGAATTAACTAGGATCAAAGTTAAATCAAACTTTTGTGGAACGACTATTTCACCAATTACTTAAAACTAATTTGTTTTGAGTGATCTTTTAATTTATTTAGTGTGTTAGTTAGATGTTATCTTCCCTTTATAAAAAAACCCAACTGTTTGTGCAATTATCTCTGTTCTTAACATGGCTAAATGGTGCAGAGATAAGGGCAGCACCTTACATGGAAAATATTGCGAGTATTTACAAAAGCTTGGAGGTTACTTCCTTCAATACTCTCATCCATTCTGTTTCTTATGGTAAGATAACTTATAATAATTGCACTGTGGTTCATTTCACCGTTTGTAATGTCCATTATAGCTTGAAATTTCTTTGATGGCTATTGGCTGAATTTTGGTATCTATTTACCTTAGATGTTGGAAGGTGTTCAGAGGGGTGCCCTGTTTTGGTTAAGACAAATTCTGATGGTGGGATTAAAAAGGAGCATAATGGAATAGCTGCTGATGGAAACTCCAGCAATGGAAACTCCTTGCTTTCTTTATCAGCTAATAATCGTGGTCATGATTCTCTCAATGATTCTGCTGAACATCGGATTGTTTTAAATGCGAAGAGTGTCAAAAGTACCATCACAAGGAGTGCTGAGGAGGAAGTGTTAGAGATGCGTGGTAGTGGTAAATTGGCCTTCAACGGTGAGGATAGACCAACTCATTTCCAGTCTACTGGTCAGGTTGGAAATGGGAAGCATGCGGATATTGGAATAGAGGAACTAGATATGAATCAGATGGAACAGTTATCACCGGGCTGCACACATTTGTTGGGTGACATTGATGACAGTAGTGATCCAGGGAGCAGCAGGGATGCCAAGAGACAAAAGAAATCAAATTTATCAGATGGAAGTAGATGCGTGTGTGCCTTTTGCCATTCTTCTGAAGTCACAAATGTGAGTTCTGATATTGAATCTGCATTACTCTTAATTTCATTTGCCTCTAGTAATTTACATTTCTAGAGCACTTTTCTGTAGTCTCTCCGAGGGTATTATTTTGGAAATATTTAGATAATGTAATAATATCTTATTTCTATGAATGTTTCTTTGAACTAATCTTGTTTTTGATTAAATGATTGCTTGTAGGATACTGGGCCAATGTTGCATTATGCCAATGGAAAGTTGGTTGTTGGAGATGTGAGACCCTTCTCCAAGGCCATGCATGTTCACAAGATATGCATTGATTGGTATGTTGTCTTTGGGAACTAATCTGGCTTCAGTACTTTTGATAATGTCATTGAGAAAGTCATTTACAGATAAAATTGAATAGATTTGCGATCAATCAGAATTGTAAAATATTCATGGCTTACAGGTTAATGTGTGCATTGGCCCTTCACATATTTATTTATTTTGTTTTAATGAAGCCAATCTAGTCTTAAGATGATATTTACAAGAGATTTTGACAGTTATTATTTTGTGTGTAAACCAAGTGCCAACTTTTAATTAAAATTGCTAAATAGTTGTCCCTGGATTATGATATGGAATGTTTGTTCTAATTTGAGGACTTTTCATAGTTTTATTAATAAATTATATATGTATTTGGTGCAAAGTAGTGTTACCTGTGCATAAGGCTATAAAATAAAACGAAATGGTTCGAGCTTGATTCGTACTTGACAAAAAAATTGATTCGAGTTCGACTCGAACTTTAAACGATTCAAATATAAGTAGATTTTAAAGTTCGATAAATTATTTGAACATTTTCAAATTGCAATTTTTTATTGACACTTGGATTATATTTACTCGATTAGTTTAAATGGCTCGGACTTAATTCGAGATCGTGTTTGACTCGGTATCTAAATGAGCTCCAATCAAACTATATTTTAGGCTTGATAAATTTTATGAACAAAATTTGAGCAACTCAATACTTGGCTCGACTTGGTTCATTTACACCCATACCTGTACATGGAAATGTCAAATGAAATATGATTTCATCTAGAATTATGCAAATCTTGAACTATTTAATAGAAAATGGATAGTGTCAGTCACATACAAATTTTCTCTTAATCAATGCATGTATTGCTTTATCTATACAACAATATTTTAGTTCGAGTATTCTGATAACATTTGTAATTGCAGGACACCTCAAGTGTACTATGAGGGTGACAACATCAGGAATTTGGAGTCAGAATTGGCTAGGGCGGCTAAGCTAAAATGCAGTGGATGTGGGCTAAAGGGAGCTGGACTTGGCTGCTACATGAAGTCTTGCCGGAAAAGTTATCATGTACCCTGTGCTGTGAAAATCCCAGATTGCAAGTGGGACTTTGTAAGTCAACCAAGTTACTCGCACATTTGTAATACATTCAGGTCTATTAATAGTTGTAACATAATATTTTCTTTTCTTCTATAACACATTTCTTTTGTTTCTTGTTTTCATAGGATGATTTTATTATGATGTGCCCGATTCACAACGCTATCAAGTTTCCAAGAGAAAAGATCAAGTCTGGGAAGCCTGCCAGTCTAGAAACACAACCTATATCAGCAGAAATGTACACATTTTAATTCAGTTACTATGTTTTATAATAAATGTTTATCCAAGCTATCTAAGTGGTTAGTGAACGCGCTTTCTCATGATATGTTAGCTTTCTTTGTTACTCATTTGCTGTTTTGCTTTAGTTAGGTGAATCAAATGATAATGAAACATAGACATTGGCAAAAGCAATACTAAATTAAATACACCTTATATCTAAAGTGGATATAATTGCTATTTTACAATATAAAATGTTTGTTAAACTCTATGCATATGCACTCATTTTTTATTTTCCTTTCCTTAATTTCATTTAGTATCAAAGATTTGTAAGAAGGCCTTTACAGCTTTATATTTTAATTTCCTAACTAGAAAGCAATGTTACAAAAAATTTGTTGCACAATTTTATTTAAATGTCTCTACTTGTAAATTTGTTTCTCCTGTTTCTCAGTGTTTTTCCTTTTGTTCTCATTTTTTCTTGAAATTTCTAACTCTTCTTTCTTTGACTTGACACTATTTATTCTAATAACTTTTAATTGATATTTGGTAGTGATCACATCTTTTACACCTATCACCTATGAGGTCATTAGTTTGATTTCCTTTTTCTTTTCTTTTGTATACAGAGCCTCCAGTTCAACATTGACTTATGGAGCAAAAGAATGGGTATTTTGTGGATCTGCTTTGACTGCTGAAGAGAAGGTTGGTTTTAATTTTTAGCATATCGGTGCTCAGATATATAAACACGTGGTTATATTAGCAGAGGTTTATTTTATATTTTCCCTTTTTAATTAGAAAGAAGAGGAATTATAGATTGAGAAAGTCACGTTAGATTATGTTAGAATTGGATCACACACAGAGTACAATAACGAATAACACAAAGATTTATGTAGTTCCCCAATTTGGGTACGTCCACGGGAGCGGCGAGAGAAGCTATTTTATTTATGATTTGAGTATATAGGGTTTTACAATAGAAAGTATATATAACTGTTACTTTTATTACAATCCTAATTTATATTATAGTCTAAATACCCATAATACCCTTGAAACATTGTACCATAACATGGGGGGCTATGCCCCTCCACACCCCCAATCCTTCGGTCCAACCTCGATAGGCCAGTGCGTCGCGAAGCTCTGGTTTCCTCCGCTCTGCACTTGGTTTTTTCGAGAGCTTCTCAGTTATGAGCCACAAGTTCCAACAGACTTGTATTTTGTATTTTGAAAATCATATACTCTTTATAAAGCAATCTATTTTCTCTAGAGATGGTTAGGAAGTAATGACCATGACTGATAAAACTAAAATAACGAGCAATTCTTGCTTACAAAATACATTGTGAGTAATGCTGAAATTATCAAAATGATTAAGTGTCATTGTTAAGATTCTTTTCTTTATGATTCTATTTATATGTTTATGTATTCTGGAAGCTTAATAAATCAAAATAAAATACTACCTGAGCTTCAAAATATTTTTTTTGGGTCATATGGATCTCTTCCCTTTTGTTCTGGTTGTTTGTTGATTGTGGGGTCTTCCAAGTGGACTGGTTAAAATCCCCAGTTATCATGTATAATCAAGTCTGAGTATGATCTTTTGAATTTCTGCCATGCAGTGTAATCTGGTCAAGTTTGCAAGCAGTTGTGGTGCAACTGTCTCAAGATGCTGGAAACCAAATGTTACCCATGTAATCGCTGCAACTGATGCTAATGGTGCATATACAAGGACACTGAAAGTTCTCATGGCAATTTTGAATGGAAGATGGATTGTTACAATGGACTGTAAGCTATCTTCTGATTCTAGAAACCTTTGTCTTAATAATGCTGTTGTAGATTTTGGTGGGTTCTTACATGAAGTGCGTGAATCCTTTTCTTGGTTGTTTGTTGAAGCACTATTACACAGTTTAAAGTTTTTTTTTGATGAAATTGACTTTAAACCACATTTTTCATGAAGGTCGGGCTCATAATTTGATACTGACAGAAATCAGTACCTTGTAATTTTTTGATTCTTGGCCATGTAGATACATCCACGGCAAATTATTACATATTAGGCAAAGACTTAAACTAACTTCATCACTCTTGGGAAATAAATTCTCTTTCTTTTCCTCTGCCCTGAAAGAAAAATAAATTGACGATGATGTTTGATTTTTTTGTTCGATGATTGGATCCATTGGTCAATAATGTAACTTGTGCTGTGTTTGTAGGGATAAAAGCTTGTCAGGAAGCAAACAAACCTGTGGATGAAGAAACTTACGAGGTTAGCTTAGATAATCATGGCTGTTGTGGTGGTGCCAAAACAGGCAGACTTCAGGCCTTGGATAATGTAAGAGAAAATACATTCAATTTAATAAATTTATTCTTTGCTAGAAGTGTCAAATTTGTGATATAGAATACTATATAGTCTTGTAGTTTTGCTTATGGCTGGGAAGTAGTTGGCCCAAGCGTTAAGTAATTGGCCCAAGTGTTAATATGGAAAAAGACAAATTTAAGATTCAAGGCCATTTGAATGTGCCATTTCAATTTGGAATATGGAAACTCTAGAAAAAAAAATTCACGTTTATTTTTGACTCTTGGAAATTTCAAATTCTTTGCATTTTTAAATTCTATTTAGCAGAATATTTTATGCCTCGAGGAATCTTATGAATTTAGGCTCGTCACTTGCTTTTCATCCATGACGAGCTAATAGTCTTCTGATTTTTTTGAATGCAGGCGCCAAAGCTTTTCAATAGCTTAAATTTCTACTTCAGCGGCGATTTTTTGCCAGCATACAAGAACGACCTCCTAAATTTGGTCAGGATGGCTGGTGGCACTGTTATTGAGAACAAAGAAGAACTAGTTGCACAAAGTCGTGATGTTCACTCAACTCCTTCAACAACTCTAGTTGTATACAATGTTGATCCATTACAACAATACACATTGGGGAACAAAGATTCTGTTGTGTTGCAGAGGTTAAGAGCAGCAGAGGATTTGGCTCGAGGAACTGCATGCAGGGTCCTTAAACACACATGGATATTGGAATCTATTGCAGCATGCAATTTGCAGCCCTGCTGAAGGACGCTGTGATTGGAGTCACCAAAAAGAGTAAAGGCCCATACTTAGTAAACTTTTATATCTACGTGGGTTGTTTCAAATAAGGATATTTATATGTTATGCTTCTGGAGCATTATTGGAGTTTAGTGAAGGATATGATCACCCCTACGAATCATGTAGATATGATAAGTATTGCTCTTTTTGCAAGTGAAAAGTAGAGGTAAGAGGGAAAATAGTATGAGATTTTACATAATCACATGAAGCAGATACATAAATTACCAGTTCTATTATCTCTTTCAGTTCTTTGAAACATTGCCATCATCAAAATTTTGATGATCAAATGTAGCTTTGTTCGGAGTAGTGTGCATGGTCATTTGCAACTCTGTTTGGGATTCAATATTCATGTCGGTGCTGCTGTATACAAAATGCCTTGCCGCCACTAGAAAGAACAGAAAGTTGAGAAAACTCATGACAGCGTACAATGCATAGTAATAGTCTAAATGAGAGATATTTAGGTTGTCCAAAATCCAACCCTTGTGGCCATTCCTCTTAGTGACATTAGCCACAGTTGACAGAATCAAACTGCTAAGGAAATACCCAACTCCCAAGCTAGTTGTAAAATAGGCAGTCCCAAGGCTTTTCATTCCTTCCGGTGCTTGATCATAGAAAAACTCAAGCTTTGCCACTTCCACAAAGTTATCTGCAATCCCCACTAAAGCAAGCTGAGGAAGGAGAATAAAAATATTAAGCGGAACGATCTGGTTTTGGCCGAAAATGCCATGCTCTTTGGCTACACTTAACCTCTTTCTTTCGCAGAAGCAAGCAATGATCATCATAATGACATGCAACACGAGGCCTATCCCCATTCTTTGAAACATTGTGATCCCCCTTGGATTTTTTGTGTAACTTCGAATGGCCGGAACAAAGAAGCGGTCGTAGAGTAAGATGGTGATTAACATAAAGATTGTGGTAAATGCCGTGAGACATGCTGGGGGATGCTGAAATGAGGACCCATGCTCCTAACAAGGGTGGCGCCTTGCTTGATGAAAAGCGTGTGAGTTTGAGCGAACATGGTGCTAGGTATGAATGATGCCACTAATATTGGGACCATTTTTATCATTTTCTTTGTTTCTTCAACTTGGGTCACCGGGCAAAGCATCCAAGGAGAACTTGAGCCGCCGCCGCCGCCGCTCGGCACCACCGCAGCTTTATCAAGTAGCCTGTAGAAAAATACAATGTCAGTTACAAGCTCGGTCGGTCGGTATGAAGAAGAAGAATGACCTTAATGTTGTAGTGTGGTCAATTTTATATTTGCCAGGCTTGGAATACTCGGTCAAATTTAACTCGTAAAGATCTTTAGGGTCAGTTGGGACAATTACTTTCCACTTCCTAACAGTTGCCACAAGTACTTTAGCCATCTTAGTCAATGGGCTTCCTGAGGGTGGTTTGTGTCTATAAAAGCGAGTGCCCACCACAAACATTACTATTGATAGCAAGAGTCCTATTGTGGGAAGCCCATAGCCAACGGTCCAGCCCACTTCATCTTGTACGTAGACTAGGAAAGTGTTGGAGAATAGAGTTCCGAAGAAGACACTAAACATCCACCAGTTGAAGAATGAGAGCTTTTGGAGTCTTTCTTTGGGCTCAAATTGGTCAAACTGGTCTGCGCCCATAGTTGAGATGTTGGGCTTGGTTCCACCTGTTCCAAGTGCAATTATGTACAATGCAAAGTAGAAAATGCCAACTTGGAATGGCGACGCTCGTTTGTCGCAGTCGACTTCTTTCGCGCCATGGCCGCATGATGGTTGCCGGAGTGGTGGCAGTGAAACCACTAGTGTCAATAAGCACATTCCCTGTTAAACAAGACCATATTGGTGAATCTCCATTTTAAATTTATAGAAATGATGTTTTTTTTCTATTATATATAGCTTAATTAGTGCAAATGATGTAATATCCAATTTAAAATTTAATAGAGGAAATATTTACTAGGGTGTCAAAGAACCCACATGAAAAAGGGAAAGTTTTTTAATTACCAATTAATTGTAAATTAGATACACACGGGTAGTAGTGTATATAAAAGGAGTATATATAAGGAGCATATACACATGCACATATATAAAAAAAAAAAAAAAAGAAGAAAAAAACATATATACAATTTCATAAATAATACTATATCAAACCTACATCAAATTTAGCTGTATGAAGAAGTTTAGTAACTGATTACCAGAAAGTAAATGACAGATGAAATGATGAAAGTCCAATATCGACCAAGATGAGCGTCTGCGATATAAGCACCTAAAAGGGGTGTCAGCCAAACTGTGCCAACCCAATTGGTGACATTATTTGAGGAGGTCACAGTTCCTTCATGGAGCTTCCTCGTTAGATATATATATATATATATATATATATATATATATATATATATATATAGCTAGGTTCACATTACACAATAAATATATAATAATCATCGAAATATTGGGAGCATATCAATATATAGCTAGTGTAAATTAATTTGGACTGCAAAATTAATTAATTTCCAACTTAATATTGATCATAAATAATAATTAATGATGAAAAATTAATTAATATTATATATGTGTAAATAGTTTTAAAGTTAAAATGAGACTCTGATTTCTGGACGACAAGAGAATGTGAATTACCTGCAATGAAGGAAGTAGCTCTCCATCTCCCAGTTTTTGATCTAAGAATAAGTCTACCCTTGAGATCTACTGTCCCATCTTCTGTGTACTCATCTCTTTTATCCATATCTATCTCTTCTGCTATCTTTGCCATTATATATATATCTACCTATATATATATAGAGAGAGAGAGATTAATTGGAGTTTTAGTTATTGAATTGAACTAATTATATATGAATTAAGAGAGGTAGCTACGTACTGCGCATGTATTGGGTGTTTGTATAGCTAGCTAGGACGGGTTTAGGAACTTCTAGCTAGCTGTCCTAGATATTTGGAATTAATATATAGCAGTTGTACGTAGCTTCAGCATTAGATACTTGTAATTTACTGCTATATATATATATATATATATATATATATATATTGATAGTGATTGTATAATCAATCTCCATATGTATGATCGATATTTCGTAAAAATAGCAGCTAATTAAATACTACCAGTAAATACAAACGTTGTCAAATCTCTTGGTTAATTTATATATAAAACGATAGCATGCAGTTAATTTATTTATTCCACTCTTTCATCTTCATAAATTAATTAATGCCGATCAAACAAAATCTTCAATAATATATTAAGTTAACAAACAAATGCATGCTTCCAAACCATGCATTAATTTCTGAGCTTCTACGTAAATGTTGATGTATGCTGTTTATTTTATTATCAAAATAAACAAAATTTCAACTACAAGGCGGCACATATAACAACTATACATGTGAGAGGAGAGACCATGTAAAAATATCAAAAATTAATATAAAAATAATTTATAGTACGCTTCCGTATATATATATATATATGAATTAATTAAGTATCAATATTTATGTACATGTATAGAGATTTGGCACGTTTTACTAAATATTTGATTGAACTTTTAATTTATCAAATTAACTAACTGAACTAATTAAAAATTTTAAATTGGGTCACTTTGTTAAAAAAAATAGACAGACGTTAATTTTTTATATACGTGACGCTGAAAAAAATATATAAAAATTAAAAATATTATACAAAAAAATAAATAAAAAACTTCAATCCTGACTTTCTACATCAACAAAATAATAATATACAACAATTAAAATTTTAATTCATTAAATCAATCAGATTACATATGGAAGAACAGATCTAAAAAAATCTTCATCTTCCCATCACTTTCGCTCTCTACCACGAAATACCCCTAATTTTACTGAACCAAAATCCAAATTTGCAGAAAACTCAGATCCCAAATCTCTCACAGACCTACCCTCCCGTGGTCACCACCCTCTGCCGCCTAAATCCCCCTCTTCACCACCGTCGTCGCCTCCTCGCTATCCACATCTTTCCACCCTCCTCGAAGAGCAGATCTCAAAAATGATGGGAATTGAAAAAAAAAATATGAAAGAACAGATCTAAAAAAATGGAAGAACATATCTAAAAATCCGTTCAAGTTGAGGAATTAGTAGTAATCTCCGAATCCAAAACGACGTCACCATCATCATCATCAAAATCAAAATCAAAATTTAGGACAGATACAGAGATTATTAGAGAAATTCCCAATCATCAACAAAGGTTGAGCTCATTCTCATCAATCCACAAAAATCATTTTCCGTCCAAGGGGTTCCATCACCACCGACAACAACAACGCTTGTCGGCGTCAGGAAGGCCGCTTATCGACGCTCCCGGCGGTGGTTTTTCGTTTCCGATTTTACACAATCCGTCCCTGCCACCGCAATACGCCTTGGACGATCCGCCTCAGGATTCGTTGGAGGTTTTTCAGTCAGTGGATGAGCAGTCGGTGCCGAGAAAGGCCGGTGGTAGGGGATTCAGATTGCCAGGAAGTCCGATATCGCACGTGACGGATTGAGATCTAAAAAAAATGATTGGAATTTGATTTTTAAATTGATTAAGATTTGATAAATAAATTTAATTTAATGAATGAAAAAATATTTTATTTTTATTAGTTTTTATTGTGTTTTATTATGTTTTTGTCATTTTTAAAACTTTAAAATGTTAAAAATGAGTCAAAAAATAATTTTTTTTATTTTTATTTCCATGTCAATGTTGCTGATTGGCCACCTCATTTTTTATTTTATTTTTCCTTTTTTTTTTTGCTTTCACGTATGAAATTAATTTGACAGCTGTTAATCAGATTTGACAAAATGACCTAATTTGAAAATAATAATTAGTTCAGTGAGCTAATTTAAAAAATTAAAAATTCAATCAGGTATTAAATTAAACGTGCCAACTTTGATGACCAAATTATTAGTTTTGCCTAAAAAAAAGCTATCTGGTTATGGAAAATTTTTAATTACTGACATAATTAAGGAATTAGGAACTACTATACAAGAATGGCAGCATTATAAAATGTTGTCTTGTGTTTTCAAGGGGACACATAAACACACAAATAATTGCCCCGTAAATGTTTAAAATATACTTCCTCCGTTCTTTAATATAAGTCGTTTTAGAGAAATGTTTTTATTTCTAAATATAAATCGTTTGAGAATTTCAAATAAGTATTAATTGTTTAGTTTCCAATATTACCTCAAGTAATAAATATAACTTTGGTTCTCTCTCTATTTTTTGCCCAATAAATAACAATTCTCTTTTTTCAATATAAGGACAATATAGACAATTGATAGTATATTTAATATTTTACAATCATTTACTTAATACTTGTGTACAACTCTAAAACGACCTATATATTAAGGAACGGAGAAAGTAATAATAATTAAAGGGCCATCTACAAATTTTGAACCGATTTCAGCAAATTATGTTCATTAAATTAACATCGAAAAACGATCAATATATCTTCTTAATTAATTACACGTTATATAAAAAAAATCATGAAATTTATAATGTTTTTACAATAAATGTGAAAAAATCATTTAAAATATCTTTCTCTAATTACACATTAGTAATATTGATTAACCTTTCCACTAGTCCAAGTCATCAATTTATTATAATTAATGTGGTATGTTCAATTGAACGTAAGTAAAAATATTCAAAAATTTGATCATCTGATTATAAAATTAAAATTAAATCGATTAGCGAAGTGATTTTATTTTAATAATTTATATTTAAACCATTTTTAATATATATAACGGCCAAAAAAAAAGAAGGAAAGACAGGTCGCATTTTCATATTTTGTTTAGGGGAATGAAGTTTAGGGTGTATTTCAATAAAAATAAGTTTAGGGTGTCCACATTGAATTCTTAGTGTAAACAATGGGTGCTTGGACTGTACTTGTGTTCTCTCTCATCAAAATTCACAACAAAAATATAACGGTCACTTTTCTTTTTGAAACGAAAACCCTAGAGGGAGCCATAGATTTATCGAGCCCTACCAAAAATTCGACCGTTTTGATCTTCCTTCCCCCCTCAGATTCCCTCTAAAATTGAGACCCTATACGGTCTCTGAAATCTTCATAATCCAGCGGAAAGAAATCAATCTCTGAAAAATAAAGAAAAAGGAATGGGCTGTTTATTTGGGTGTTTCGGTTCTTCAAAGGATCGGAAACGCCGGAACAACGGCAGACCTAGACACCAAGTAAGTTACTTAACGCTCAATCGCTGAATGGTATTTTTTCCCGTTTCTCTTTCATCTGTTTGGTCGCCAAGAAAATGAAAGAAATTGTTTATTATCTGCTCTTAATATATTCAAGATTCAAAATTTGCATAATGCATCAGTTATTCTTAGCTCCGATTCAATTGGGTTTTAATTTCTAAGGACCCCCAGTTATAGATTTTTAATTTTGAGGTTCAAATGGTTTATTTCAAAATTTTCTCAGCAATCAAACAGAGCTTGAATGTATTTCCTTTTACTATTTTTCCTTTTTTGCCCACTTGTTTTCATCCAAATTCAGTTGAGTTCTAACTGCGTTGGTCACCGTACACTTTTCAATTTCTAGGTCCTTTGTTTGGTTGTTCAGAAAAAACAAACAAACAAGGAAACTGAAGGAAATGTAAATAATCTGCCTTTTATTGTTTGATGTTCTCTGAAACCAACAAAATTAACTTAACGCAACTGTTATTTTCAGCTTCAATTGAATTTGGGTTTCAATTGATAAGCTCCATTTTTATACTCGTTGATTGATTTCTTTCAGTTTCACTTTCATTTTATATATCAATTGCAGAGAAATGGAGTTGAGATCCCTCTGCAAACTGCTGTACCTTCAGTATTAGGTAACTCAGAAAAGGCCACCAGTTTAGTTCCAGAGTTGGGGTGAGCCATTGATTTCTTGAATTTTAATGTTTCTTTTTAAAAATCTTTTGCTTTTACCTTTGTTTTTTTGAAGAAAAATAAAGCGGGGGAAACCCCAATTGCTTTCTCTGTATTGTTTCTCTTTCCTGAAATGTTATGGATTTCTGCTGTAGTGAGACATCCGAGGAGCAATTGAGCTCGAGTACGAGAAAGAGACTCACATTTGATTCAAATGTCAAAACCCATGCACATGTTACTGTCATTGGAAGTACTGATTCATTACTAGAGAACAAGGAGAACAATAGTGAGAGGGAGAAAGAGGAGGGTCTTGCCAAATCTGGGCAACCTCTTACCAATGCTAAGGATGATTCAACCACCTCCAATGTTGGATCCTACCATCAGAATCATAGGTATCAAAATTGCCGAGATAGTGATGATGGTGCTGTAGAATCAGTTTATGAGGGTAGCTTGAGTACGAGAAAGCGAGTCACGTTTGATTCAAATGTCAAAACCAATGAACATGTTACCGTCTTTGAAAGTGCTGATTCAATACTAGAGAACAACAAGAACAATAGTGAGAGGGAGAAAGAGGAGGTACTTGCTAAATCAAGACAATCCCATACCAATTCTGAGGATGATTCAACTACCTCCAGTGTTGGATCCTACCCTCGGAATCATAGGTACCAAAATTGCCGAGATAGTGATGATGAGGCCGTAGAGTCGGAGTACGAGGTAAGTGATTTAGATGATGAAGATGACGAATTTGATGATGGAAATTTGTTATGTCAAGAAGTGTGGTCGGAGACCATTCCAACTGCATCGATGGAGTCAAGAGCAGAAATTTCTTTGCCAAGAGTAGCCTTGGAGGATGTGGACAGCCCTATGACTTGTTGTGAATTGCCTGGGCAAGAAGGGAAAACAATTGGATTGAATCAAAATATAAGAAACAGAAGTGATTATGTTCATCCTGTGCTGAATGCAGTTGAGAATCTTAGTCAACGGAAAGCTGTGAAATCAAAAGGGTCATCGCCACTTAAGCCCCAACAGAAGGAGAATTCGACTGCAGAGGAAGAGTTACCTCGTATTTCATTTAATTCAGAACCGAGATTTAAGCAATCGTCCTTTAGTTTCAATCCTCAGTCCCATCATCAAGCCAAGAATCTGAATAAAGATGTAGCTGTTGATGCCAGCCTTTCGAATTTGGTTTCATCTGAAACCACTCCCAAAAAGAAGATTAGCTCCACTGAGCTTGGAACCATTACTTCTGAGAAAAGTATGTCTCAAGGATCAACTTCAGTTATGAGCATAGAAGATAGACCAATTTTAGGCGCATTGACACTTGAGGAGCTGAAACAGTTTTCAGCATCATCCTTGCCTAGGAAGTCACCAAGTCGAAGCCCTGATGAGATGCCTATTATAGGCACTGTTGGGACCTACTGGAATCACACAGGTGAGACTTCTGGCTCTGCTTCTTCTTATAAAACTAAGGCTTCTGGCTCTGCTTCTTCCTATAAAGGCATACCAAACACAACCAGCAAGTACAGAGAGGTATAAGTGAGATGTGACATCTTGTGACTTTAGTTCAAATGTGGGTAATCTGGTACTAATTAGGTGTGTGATGGTTTGCAGGATAAGAAAGTGAATTGGCATTCCACCCCTTTTGAAACAAGGTTGGAGAGAGCTTTGAACAGTGGTGCTGCTTAAGATTAATCTTACGAGTATTTTTGTGTAATGGTTTTGGGGTGTCTCATGTTGTCTATTTCCTTACATAGTTCATATACTCGATAAAGTTGTTTGTGAATAATAAAGTGGTTTGTGTGCATTTTGTTTGTTTTTTGTAAAATCTTTATTATATTTTTCATATGATCAAATTTATTCAATATTATCGTGTTGTACTTTTCACGTTTTCTATACAATCCTGGCTCATATATTTGAACCTGAGATGTGTTTGGTTAATAATTTTAATTTGTTGGTTCTGCATACAACCTGTACAAATCCGAATTGTGTTATCCATTTCTATTACTGCAACTAGATCTTTTGAGGTTGGTGGGTAATCAAAGTAAGCCCACCTTGCATTCCTTAATTTTCTTGATGGGTAGACTACTCATTTTATATCATAAACATGGCTTGCCTGTAGAAGTTGTTGGTGTTGGTTCAGGAAATCATGTTTGTTTTTAGTTTTCAACAAAACTTGATATTGACAAGAGCAAATACATGATAGCTTAAATAAGACCTCAGATTCTTGCTAGACTGTGTAAACTCAAAATTTGTTAAATATCGACACAAATGTTTGTTGGTTGATCGACTCTAAATATTGCAGTGACTTTTATCTTGATCTTCTGTTCATCGTTGCTCATATATACTTTTTTGCATGCTTGTTGGGAATGTTAAATCAAATGGTTTTAGATGTCAAGTGAGGAAACAAGAAAAGATATTCCAAAGTTGGTTCCCTGCAAATTTGATGAATCCCATATATTAGATCAATGCACATCAGCATATTAATGTGAATATGATGCCCATTTATACAATTTAATTTCTCTGCCTTATTCTGAGATTTCTTACTGTACTTTAATTTTTGTGGGTGGTGATATGTTTATAACATTGTTAAAATTTCTAAATCTCGAACATAAGTAAATCTTAACAGATTTGAGGCTTCTTCTGAATAGTTTGTTCATTCCTTATGGACTAGTACAATTTGTTAGTTATCAAATTTCAATAATACTTCCAAGGATTCTTATAGAGATTGGATTGGGTATTTGCTTTTCCTTCTACTATTTGCCTAGCTTCTTGCCTCCTTGAAGTTGGTAGTACATGATCCTCAAAATTTGAGCATCCTTTCATTCCTAAAATGAGATTCCCATTTTCTTTTGAAAGCTGGATAGCCCCTTTTTTAAAGAAGTGAGTTGATGTTCTAAATTTGTCCCCCATAAAAAGTGGTCAAAATGCATAATTGTCAAAAATTGCTCTATTTCTAGTACATTAGGCATGTATAAAAAAGAAAAGAAAAGAAGAAGCAGAATTAATCTTTAATTTATGTGAAGGAAGTTTTTGGAGCAACCAAGACTTGTACATACTAAAATCATTTTCTAGGAGCTCAGCTTGTGGTTTCTTGGTATATAAAAAGTTAAGAGTCAAAACATGACATGTGGTATAACTTAAATATGTAGGCCAACCTACCTACTTTATATGCAGCATGACTGTTTCTTTTATTATATTTTTCATTAAAGCTTTTATATTAGTGCTAATGGAATATATTGTACTGGTGTGAATATGAAGACTCTTTCCTGTCTTTGTTAGGCTCATCCTTGAAATTTTGTAACTAAGTTTATCCTTCAAGGAGAAGCACAGACAGTTTTTCAACTGTCAACTTCAAGAATAAAAGGTAGTCCTCACTTCTTCGATTTTTTACGTATATTAACGTACCAATACTTGTAGTGGTTTTTGTCATCTATTGTGCTATTGTGAAAGATTTAGATTGAAAGAATAGAATGGATTTTAAGAATGAAATGTTTGGTTTTACATGTATACATTTCATTATTTAGAATTAATTTTATTCCACCTTCTTCCGCATTGAAATAAAAAAGCAAAAGGATGAAATGAAAATTTTCATTAATTTATCCTCCAAAATTTTATTTTTTTTCTTCTTTTATTCCATACCCTCGATCTAAACATTGCATTAATTGCAGTAGGATTGACATCTAATAGATTCAGACTCCCACTCAATATGCTACCACTCCATATAATGGTACCTTCTATGCATACTTAAAAGTTAAATAATCTCCACTCCTTTATTTAAACCAGTGGTCACCCTTGTTATGAAAACACCTCTATAACCATTTTATTTTAACTTTATCTTTTGTATTGCCCCATTGCTAGGCATGGCTATGTTAAAAAATATTCCCACTACAAAGTGTTGCAAGCACATTCCAAGAAACACCACTCATTTTATAGTTGATACTCTTGTATGTATGCATCTTATTATATTCCATTTTTCTTTTTACTTTGTGGTTTTTGCTTGACCAAGGGAATTGCAGCCGCTTATATTGACAACAATCACCAATAGACTCTGTAATTGTAGTCATAACTGGGATAATGAAGATAACTA
This sequence comes from Panax quinquefolius, assembly GCA_020205615.1. NCBI lineage: Eukaryota > Viridiplantae > Streptophyta > Magnoliopsida > Apiales > Araliaceae > Panax > Panax quinquefolius. The sequence goes on along the minus strand of CM035155.1, from coordinate 3,468,017 downwards.
AACCTTTAAAATAATAAAATGTCAACTCTCCATCTGTCTCATATCTGAACCTGTAAATCATTTGATATGAAAGTCTTTTGTGGCTGTAAATCAAATAAGAGTTGTTAGCCTGTTAAATAACAAACTTCAGTCAACTCTTATGTAAACTGAGATAACCGCATTAAGGGAAACTTGGTTGAAAATATATGACTAAAAAATAAATCACTTAGTTGTTAAGATGTTCAGTTGTTATATGTAAATTTGTTAAGTAGGAATTAGGAATATAAGAAGCTTTTGAAACCTTTAATTCGGAATGGATTTAATCATCACAGATTGACAAAAACACTCCACAAAGATTTTTATACCCCATGCTTATTTCATTTCTGACTTGACTAGGTTCTTTTACTTGCCTGCATTTTTATGTCATAGATCATCGTCTTCTTTTTCTCTCTATATGTATGTGGGACAAGAGGTTTGTTTAACAGGTGTAACGTAATACTGGAAACTTAAACAAAAAAAAATAGGCACATGGGGATATTTCAGAAGCCTTGTGTTCTTCTAGTTCATATTCTCTTCCTTGCTTTACTTCCATTGAATATCACAGCATCTGCAAGAACAGAAGCAGAAGCTCTTGTCAAATGGAAGAACACCTTATCATCATCATCATCATCATCATCTTCTGCTGCACTCAATTCTTGGTCCCTCGCCAACATCAAAAACCTTTGTAAATGGACTGGCATTATCTGCAATACTGCAGGATCAGTCTCCAAAATAAGCCTCCCTGATGCAGACCTCACAGGAACACTTAGTCTGTTCAGTTTCACTTCCTTTCCAAATCTCACCCATTTTAACATAAACAACAACAATTTCAGTGGTCCGATACCATCTAGCATTGGGAGTTTCTCCAAGATCACTTTCTTGGACTTGAGCAGTAATTCTTTTGAAGATACCATACCTCCAGAGATTGGAAAGCTAACAAATCTTCAGTACCTTAGCTTTTACGGCAACAATCTAAATGGTACTATTCCCTACCAAGTTAGCAGTCTTAGAAAGTTATGGTATTTGGACCTGGGATCAAACTACTTGGGCACTCCAGACTGGTCCAAGTTTTTGGACATGCCTTTGTTAACACACCTCAGCTTTTCTACAATGAAGCTTGACTTGGAATTCCCAGATTTCATACCCAGGTGCAGGAATCTAACTTACCTCGATTTGTCATCAAATTTGTTAACAGGCCCCATACCTGGATCAGTATTTATCAATTTGGGTAATCTTGAATACCTCAATCTTACTGATAATTCATTTCAAGGGCCATTGGCAACAAATTTATCGAAGCTTTCCAAGCTTAAAGATCTTCGTCTGGGAAGGAATGGATTCTCAGGTTTTATTCCTGATGATATAGGTTTGCTTCTTGATCTTCAACTCATTGAATTGTATAACAATTCATTTGAAGGAAATATTCCGTCTTCTGTTGGTCAACTTAGGGAGCTTCAGCAACTCGATCTCCGAATGAATCTTTTGAATTCCACTATTCCTTCTGAGCTTGGCCTGTGTACTAAGCTCACTTATTTGGCTCTAGCTGTGAATTCACTTTCTGGCGCCTTGCCTTTGTCCTTGTCCAATCTGACCAAAATATCGAATCTGGGTATATCTGAAAATTCTTTTTCCGGAGAGCTCTCACCATATTACATGTCCAATTGGACTGGATTAACATCTTTGCAGCTTCAAAACAATCACTTCACTGGAAATATTCCTCCTGAAATTGGCTTATTGACAAATCTTGGTTACCTTTTTCTGTACAATAATCAGTTCTCAGGACGAATCCCCGCAGAGATTGGAAACTTGAAAGGTCTGTTGTCATTAGACCTTTCAGGCAACCAGCTTGTTGGTCCAATTCCACATACAATTGGGAATCTTACCAGCATTAGTCTCTTGCATCTCTTCTACAACAATCTTAGTGGAACCATTCCACCTGAGACTGGAAATTTAACATCGTTGGTTACTCTTGATCTCAACACTAACCACTTGACTGGAGAGTTGCCTGACACCATTGCTGATCTCAGTAATTTACAGACACTCTCTTTGTTTACCAATAGATTTTCTGGTAGTATTCCAAGGAACTTGGGGAAAAACAATATCTTTTTGGCTAATGTTAGCTTTTCCAACAACAGCTTCTCTGGGGAACTGCCACCAGGATTATGTTGTGGTTTGCTTCTCGAGCAATTCACTGTTAATGGGAACAACTTTACTGGGCCTTTACCAGATTGCCTGAAAAACTGCTCAGGACTAACTAGAGTCCGTCTTGATGGGAACCAATTCTTTGGCAACATCTCTGAAGCATTTGGTATTCACCCGAATCTTGTTTTCATTTCTCTTAGCGACAATCAGTTTACAGGTGAACTCTCACCCCAGTGGGGGAAAGGTGAAATGCTCACAAATTTACAAATGGCTAGAAACAAAATTTCTGGTCAAATCCCAGCTGAGCTAGGCAACTTGACACAATTGCGCATGCTGCACCTGGACTCAAATGAATTGACAGGTGATATACCAACTGAATTGGGAGATCTTGGCCTGCTGTTCAATCTCAACTTGAGCAGTAATCATTTGACAGGTGAGATCCCTCAGAGTATGGGCAACTTAACAAAGCTCCAATATCTTGATTTGTCAACAAACAAAATGAAGGGAAGCATACCAAAAGAGCTTGGTAATTGTGTAAGCTTATTGGGCTTGAACTTGAGCATCAATGCTTTTTCAGAAGAGATACCATCTGAGCTTGGCAGCTTGGTTCTGTTGCAATATGCTTTAGACCTCAGTAACAATTCACTTTCAGGAAGTATCCCGCCTAACTTGGGCAAGCTCTCATCATTGGAGAATCTCAATCTTTCACATAACAATCTCTCAGGTAGAATTCCTCCTGCACTATCTAGCATGATTAGTTTGCGAATCAGTGATTTTTCCTACAATAACTTGTACGGACCTATACCCTCTGGCAACGTGTTCCAAAAAGCGCTAGAGAATGCTTACATTGGAAACAGAGGGTTGTGTGGAAATGTGAAAGGATTGTCCTCTTGTAATGTAACATCTTCAACTAGCAAGGCACGGAAGTTCAATAATAAGGTTCTTGTGAGTGTCATTGTTCCAGTTGCTAGCCTCTTAGTTTTGGCAATGATCATTGCCTGGTGTTTTGTATTGCATAGGAAAATCAAGCAGCATAACAAAGAGACTACAAGTTCTGAGAAATCTGAGAACTCTGAGTCACTGATATGGGAAAAAGAAGGAAAGTTCACATTTGGGGATATTGTAAAAGCCACTGAAGACTTCAGTGAGAAGTACTGCGTCGGAAGAGGAGGATTTGGAAGCGTGTACAAGGCCAATTTGCTGACTAGAGAGATTGTAGCAGTCAAAAGGCTCAATATGACACAATCTGGTGATGTTCCAGCAATTAATAGGTGGAGCTTTGAGAATGAGATTCGAACTCTGACAGAAGTTAGGCACCGGAATATTATCAAGCTCCATGGGTTCTGCTCCAAGGAGGGGTACCTGTACTTAGTTTATGAATTTGTCGAGAGAGGTAGTTTGGGAAAATTGCTGTACACTGAGGAGGGGGCTCTTGAACTAGGCTGGGATACAAGATTGAGAATTATTCAAGGATTGGCTCATGCACTTTCTTACTTGCACCATGACTGTTCTCCACCTATTGTGCACAGAGATGTATCACTAAATAATATTTTGCTCAAGTCAGAATTGGAACCCCAGCTCTCAGATTTTGGCACAGCAAGATTATTGAGCTCAGACTCATCTAACTGGACCAGTGTTGCAGGTTCTTTTGGCTATATGGCACCAGGTATTTCAAAGACTAAAATTTCTGCACTTATCTGTCTATTTAGGATATGAGTAGAGCTACCTCGTATTCATATATTATTACTGAATACTGATAATATGTTGTTTTCTTCATTTGTAGAGCTAGCATTTAGTATGAGGGTAACAGAGAAATGTGATGTTTATAGCTTTGGAGTGGTGACATTGGAAGTTATGGTGGGAAAGCACCCGGGGGAGCTGCTAACTTCCTTATCATCATCAGCAGGAAAAACATTGTCCAATGATTCAGATTTGTTATTGAAGGATGTTATAGACCAACGGCTTCCACCTCCCACGGGCCAATTGGCAGATGAAGTGGTGTTTACAGTCAATGTAGCACTAGCATGTACACATTCCACACCGGAGTCAAGACCTACCATGCGTTTTGTGGCACAAAAACTATCGGCTAGAACTCGGGCTAACCTACCTGAATCGTTGGGTGTGATTAAACTAAGTAAACTAACAAGCCTTCATAAATAGACCATGTATAAAATTAGTTAGTGAGTTGTGATGGCATGGCCAAACAGGTTCTAGCACTTAAACCTTAGGAAGGATGGAGATTTCGACTTGTTAAATATTTTTGTCTTGATTCTATGTATCACCTTGATATATTGATCAGTAATATTGTTGTACTATATTAAATTACATACTATCATTTCCATATTTACACTAGCCATTTCACTTGCTGCTAGCAAGTAGTAGCAAAATCTCTTACTAACAGTTGAGCAGAACTACCCAATATAAGTTGGTGCTCAATAGTGATTAGCACAACTAAACAAGTTCTAGCACATGAAGCTTGGAAAATATTTTCATACTTGTTCCATCTATCACAAAATATGCTTGTTCAAATATCATATTACATTATCATATGTCCAACATTTACACAAGCCAGTTTCACTCAATTTCTTGCAGGCAATAGCTTTTTCTTACAGTAAAAATATCACATTTTCTGTGAATGCTCAATATTAATCATAGATACAACAAAACTAATGAGGCAGATATCGAACAGGGGATCATAAAAGGGAAAAATAAGGACCTTTGATGGATGCCTAGCACTCCACTCCACATTGTTTAAGAATAGGACCGGTTTGCTTAGGCAAGAAAGGATCTATCCGAACCCAAACCAATGAGAAGATTGAAGCTAGAAGAACCGACCAAAGGACTACGATTGTAGGAGTCCTGTTTTGCCTTCCCATCAAGCCCTTTAGGAAAGGATATAGATGAAGAATGACCCAAAAAGAAAAGAAAAGCTTTCCGAATAAGGGACCCCATGAGCCATAACCATTGTTAATGGCATCAGAAACTCCAGCTACAACACCAACCATGTTCAATATTATTAGAGTGGTTGGTGGGATGAGAAGAGTGGTCCATTTGAAGAGGTAGAGCTCCCCAAACTCGGCATCATCGGCTGCTTTTGTTGTCACAGTGAAGTTTGTGTCAACTCCACCAAGGACTTTTAGGAGGCCTTGGAACACTGCAAAAAGATGAGCTGAGACACCTCCAATAACCCAAAATTGCTCATTGCGCCACCAGTCTTGGATGCTAACCCCGCTCCATCTGAGCTCCAGAACGCCTGTTGTAATGATAGAGAGAAAAAGAGCTAGAAACCATATGCTAGCAAGATTGTTCAGCTGCATAAAGATCAAATTATATCAGAAATAATATCTATCTTATTCTTAATATGCCACAGGAAATAATATCATGGTTAAAAAGAAAAATGAGTCCTGATGGAACTGAAAGGCACGAAGATTTATACTGGATCATTGCGTAAGAAGATTCACCGTTTTTTTTCAAAAATTCTGCATGTAATTGGTGGTTTATAATAGTGCTTACTGTTGGGATGATGAATTTTCCAGTGAGAAGACACACAGCTGGAAGGGTGCAGTAGGCAAGTAAAGGGATGGAAGTGAAAGGGTAAACAATAGTGTTAATGTAAGCTAGCCTTTCAAGCCATTTCAGCTTCCCACCATAGGCATACCAAAGAGGGCAGTGACGACTCATGAAGATTTCAACAGAACCAAGAGCCCATCTCAAAACTTGGTGCAACCGATCAGATAAATTGATTGGAGCTGACCCCTTAAAAGCAGGTCTTTTTGGCATGCAGTAGACTGACTTCCACCCTCTACAATGCATCTTGAACCCTGTTAGAATATCTTCTGTGACCGAACCATAAATCCATCCTATCTGTTACATAAAACAAGTAATCAACCAGTAGCACTAACTGGAAAATTTGATAGAAAGCTCTAATATTGAGATTCAACAGTTTGGAGTGAAAAAAGAATCAGAAGAAATTAGTCTGTTTTTGGTCCCTAGTACAAATGTGTGCATTTTGTTGTTGAACTTCTATCAAAATGAAAGAGTTGCATAATAGTATAATGTTACTCACCTCTTTGCCCCATTCAGTCTTCTCTTCATATCCGCAACTAATAACATGAATGGCTTCTTTAATCAGTGAGGCACTGTTAGTCCCTTCTGGAAGGCCACCATTTTCCATTAGAGTAGAAGTTATAAAAACTGGCGACTGCCCAAAACGTTTCTCAAAATTCTTCTGAGACATGAGGGAGGACTTTTCCAACTCATCATAGCCTTCCAGCCCTTCTTCTATCCCTTCAAGATCAAAGACAGGTCCAGAAGATTTTCTAGAGTAAGTCTTTCCCATCATTTTCTTCTTCTTGCTATAAATTCCATCAAGGCCAAGCAAAGCTTTGAGTCCCTTCTTCTTGGACTTTGGCTTCCTTGAACCACCACAACAGCAGCAGCACCATGAAGGCCAGCAGTCACATGTCATTTTCTGTCGCTTCTCAGACACCGGTGGATCATAGCCGTACAATGCTTGTCTGTTGAAGACACATCCAGTTCCGACATAAACTGGCCCTTGGATCCCATCAAGGCCTCTCATGTTGATCTGTAACCAAAACAACATTAGTGTGTTTGGAAATCAGGCTGAAAATTTACAATTCTATATGAAACAATAAAGAATGATATAGAATTGGCTTGAAAGGACTTACATCAAAGAACACAACATTGCGATTAGCATATCTATCATGGCGATCAATACCATCAAACCTCTGAGGAAACTGAACATAGCAGAGCTTCTTCCCTAACTGGGGGTCCATTAAAAAGCACATAGCTTCTCTTACAGCCTTGCTGTTGTTAATGTAGTGATCACAGTCCAGATTCAAAATGAATGGAGCGTTGGTAAGTACTGCAGAGACTCGAACCTATTTAATGAAAATTAGAACAACACTCAAGTATTAGCACACTTATTCAGTCCAATGTATATTTAATCCTCATCCAACGAGAAAGCACAAGTTTAACTGATGGATTGCTAATTACCATTGCATTCATAGCTCCAGCTTTCTTGTGGTGCTGATAGCCAGGTTTTTTCTCACGCGAAACATAAACAAGTCGTGATAACTCTTTGCCTTCAACATCTAATGCTCCTTCACTTCCAAGATAAACCTGTATATAGAAATACCATGTCAGAATTTAGACACCTGCAAAGGCACATACAGCACACTTACGGACATGTGGAGTATTATGAAAAAGGTGATACATTTTCCATGAAGACTATTATTTCTTAAAATTAATTGATCCATATAGTGTATGTTTCAAACCTGAATCATTCCAGGATGATCGCGAGTGTTGTTCCCTGGCCACGGGGTTCCATCTTGCATGACCCATCCTTCTTCTGGTTTCTTCTGAGCCTTCGACACCAATGCGTTAATCCTTACTTTGAACTCTTCATATTCTCTCTGCAATTCAAACAAACCAGCCCTCATACTGTCATACACCATTTAGTTGTTGAAAAGTGGTTTTGTTCACAAAAGGAGAAATAACTAATGCATCTTTAAGGTTGTTAGTTTGCTTACTTTCATAGCTCTGCGATCCTTCACAAATGTAGGTTGCACCTTATCCTTCAAATAGTCAATCTTCTCCGAGAAGTAGAACTCAGGAGCTCTTGGCTCAATGCTATACTTCTTGCAAAATGGCACCCACCTCCTAGCGAACTCAGCTGTCTCTGATAATGTATCAAAAAGTAACATTGATGCACCATCATCCGATACATAACAGCTCACCTTTTCAACAGGATAATCGACCGACAAGATTGATAACACTGTGTTTGCAGTGATAATAGGTGGTTCCTTAAGAGGGTCAACAGAACTCACAAAGAAATCAACTGGGGAAAGACCATTTGGCTCACCCTCTCGCTCAAACCTCATAGACAGGCGATCCAAGTAAGTTTCTCGGTTAATGGGGAACCATTTTGGGAACTGATCAAGAATCCATGAGAAGCCAAACCATATTTCACATATTACAGAGATAATCCATAAAGGGTAAGCATCATAAGCTGGAGTTAAGATGCGAAAATGAAAGAAGAATGCTAGAATGATGAGCCTGGACACAATGACTATGCGATATGGATTGATTAAGCTTGATGAAATTGGGACTTTTCGCCAAAGTGGTTGTCGAGCTTCAGCCATGCTGTATGAGTAGTTACATTGTTAAAGATTTGGAATGTGAATAACAAGCAATCAAACAAGCAAATGAAATAAAACAGAATCTTACAGATAGTCATCTTCATCCCCTTGATCATTATCTCCATCATCTCCTTTGCTAACAAGACCTCTCTTTTCTTGCCTGGTTTTCCATTTATCTACTCTTTCTTTCCATTCAGCATTAGTGTAAGTCTCTTTCTCACCTTCAAAATCCTTACCAACAACTATATATATACATATATAACCCCCAATGCATCCATCATTCAGTATAATCATATATAGACAACAATTTATAACCAATCGAATGCAAGTCAAAACAAAAGAGTAGTTCTTTTACCACTTCCTGCAATGGAAGAAAAAGCAGGGCCATTGGGATGATGCCATTGCTGCTGATGATTCTGCTCCCCATTTTCCTGCAAATTCACCACCTTAACTTTGAGTCTTCTTATTGCTTGATATTTAATATATGTAGATATCATTATACTGGCTAGATAATTAATAAACTAAAATTACCAAAGGATTATTGACATGTTGGTGATCATTTGAGCTATCTTGATGATTTTTGATCTGAAATTCATTGACAAAATCATCTTCATCATAGTCGTCTTCATCGTCTCCTGCAACTCTTGGACAACCTGTAGAAAAAACAAACCTCAGCAGTTGGCATACAAGAAATCAGAAATATAAATGCCAATACACACAGAGATACAAGACCTCTGTGGCGTTTATAGCGAGTGTTGCACTGAGGACAGCATTGGTGGCCTTCACTTCTTTCATACTCATAACAAGGCCGACAAACTGGGAATCCACACTCATAACAAGCCACAAATAACTCTCCATTTTCCTTAACGCCAATCTCATCCCCACAAACTCGACAAATCTTTCTTGTAGACTCGCGTGTTGTAGGCCGATGCTGTAGAAAAAAAGTAGATAACAAAAGTAATCATCCAAATAGGATAATCAAACAAGGAGAAGAGAAGTTAGTTACCTCGTCAGCGCCATGCATAACGTGGAGTTCATCGCGGCCGTGAGAACCTGCAAATAGGCCAGCCATGGTGTTTGATTCCATGGCAAGGTAAAAGACAGAGGTGTTTCTGGGGAGGGAGAGAGATAAGAGAGGACGGATTATAAGGATTAATGAGAATGCTGAATATGGTTTGTTTATAGAAGAAGCTTGCAATACCAACTGATAGTTGAAGGGTCATTGGTTTGATTGGAAGAGAAGTTACTACAAAAGTTGGGTAGGAGGAACAAGCATGGTCCATGGACACTTTTTGCTTGCTAATTTTGTAAGGCAAATACTCTCGAGTAAAAAGGAATGTTTGGAACATTAGTATATCAAAATAAATTCTCGATCTATCTTTGAACCAAAGCCAAGACCCAAGACCGACACCAACAGCCCTCCCTCGTATATTCTAATTCAAATCTCCTACTCTCTTCTGATTACATATGGCTATATTTCTGCTGCTAAAAAAGTTGCATTTTTTTATGAGAAACATAATCCGTTTTGACTCTTATCGAAAGATGTGAATCTTATCGCTTAGAGTTCCACGTCATATTTATAGATATACATATCATTTTTTATTTGTTTTTAATTTCATTCAAGTAATTAAGTTGAGTTTATCGAAAAAAGATGTGAAAACTGAACGCATATGCAAATTTCCTGTCAAATTAACTACTGGAGTGCATTTTGAAAATTGAATACAACCATACAGGGGTTTACCTAGAAAACAATTTTATTTTATTTTATGAAAAAATTATATTATACAGTCTCGCTTTCTTGTGAAGCAAATGCTATTCATTCTTATAGACAAGCTTTTGTATTCCCCCCTCTGCCTGCTTATGAGTGACCCCATAAAACCATAATGCATATATAGAAGTAGACAATTCATAACACTAGATTGAGAAAACATCATCCATATATACACATGGTTGATAAACTAAAAATATTCTTCCTACCCATACATCATTTATTACTAGTCAGGGGCAAAAAGAACTGTAGGCAGATTAAAGTTCTTTGGTGTTCATCCTCTCTAAACTGGAACGCCATGGGGAGTACATAAGTATGATTATCAAAACTCTGAGAACTTGGTTATCAAGTAAATTAAGGGAGACACAATCCCTTGACCATGATAACTTAACTACAAAGAACAGGACATGAGAGTTCCAAACCTCCTTACTGTCCAGAACTACCTGTCCTATGCAAAGACTCAGATATTCCATACGTCCTGTCAATTCTAAGAGAATGGTAATAGTATGGGCTTATTCATTTAGTTTCACACGCTTTGCCGGTTGGGAGTCGGACTGTCCAATAACATTTGCACCAAGATCCTCAGAATTTGCAACTTCAGGTGCTTTCAGCTTCTTTTTCAGATTGTCAGATTCACCTTCTGATGCTGCGATGACTTTATCTGGGTCATCCAGTCTTACCTCACGGTTCATCTGCGCTGTTCCTGGTTCACTTTTGGCTGGGGGATTTTGGATTGTTTCAGTCAACTGTTCAGATGGGTTGTCCACGGTGGATGAAGTGTTTAACATGTCAATTCCTGACATCCGTTGCTTCTCAAACATCATCTGCAGACATCTTCCTTGTTCTTCTATTCGCAGCTGTAAATTTCTTTGAATCTGAAGGAAAAATTATAAAGATATTATCAATATATACAAAGACATCAACATATACCAATTTATCAAAGGAAAAGTGATTCATCTCAGAGACAGAGCCACTAAAATGAGGGACAAGGCCAGGATTTGATAAGAGGGCAAAGACTAGGTGCCCCACTTGACGAAGTGGTATTGTGGAATAAACCCTTTTAATTTGAGATTTGCGTTTGAGTGTGTTTCCAAGTATAACAATAGTATCTTAACCACAGGGTTTTTTGGTACAAGAATTTTAGGGTAAACTAAAAGTTGTTACTTTTCAGAATGCTTTAGCATTTTTCAAGGTCCCTGCTTCTATTCCCCAAACTTGAGGCCAAAATTACTTGTATATAAAAAAATGCTTTTGCATTTTAACATTTCCACTACCAACATTTTTTCTCTACAAGTAAACTACAAAAACTGATTCATCACATTGAACTGCCAAACTCAGTTTGTGTAACTATTTTTTCCATCAATATAAAGTAAATTTGTAAAGTAAGAACTTATACACGCACAAAAAACAAACACACATACTTGAAGAATTATATATTCCCTCCGTTCTGAAAAAGGAGTACTACTTCTTTTCCCGTGAATATTAAGGGTTGCAGCGCTTATAATTTTTTTCAATGATATTTTCAACACTAAACTTAAAAGACTAACATATATCATAGAAAAACATGATAAAGAAAAATAATGACCTAGTGTGATTTGTGATATTCAAAGAATAAAAAGGATACTGCACTTATTGAAGGATAAAGGGAGTATCTAACTAGGATGTAGCACAAGGTATCACCAAAAAAGGTACACTCATAGTCATTTACACATAAATTGTAAACCTAGTCATATATAGGTTATATTCTATCTATTTACATAGTAGCTATATCTATCCACAAAAAGTTACATGACAAAATAAGATATTTCATAATATTTTAAAAATAAGAGTATCACAATAAAATCAATATAACACCCAAGGTTTTCAAACCCGGACCGAACCGCCGGTCGAACCGGACAAAACCGGACCCGGTTCACTCAACGGTCCGGTTTGGACCACCAAACCATTTCTGTTCAAAAACCGTTCAAAACCGGTGAACCGGCGGTTGAACCGGGTGACCCAGTGAACCGGTCACCGGTTTGCCCGGTTCTCTTCTTAAATATTAAAAAAAAAAATTACTTTAGGGGCTAGGGCTTCTGCACTCCTTCGTTTTTTTAATTCGTCGTTTCTTTCTTTCTTCTTCGTTCTCTCCTTTTCTGTCTTCTCTCGGTCTCTCAGCTCGATCGCCGCTCCGCCCAAATCCCACTGCTCTCAAACCCATGATCCTGACTCTCTTTGTTTTCACTCCTCATCGTACGCTTCTGCAAAAGCACGGGAGTTCTCAGGCAGTAACACACTCAATCTCAACTTCAATTCATGTGTACTACTTTTTCGTTTGATTCTGTAAGTAAATTTTCCAAGTACAGAAGATTATAAATTATATTAATAATTATATTAATTCTATAAGTAAATTTTCCAAGCTCAGAATTTTCGTTTGATTCATGTGTACTTTTATAAGCAACTAAGAACAGAAGTCCTGTTATTTATGTGTAATAAATTTGATCCAAGTAGATATAGTTGAGTATTAAGTTATTATGTGTTCTCATTTGTTTCAGCTTTACGGATCCACAATATTTTAACAGGAAAATTGATAATCATATGTTGTTTGGGTTAACAGGAAAATTAACTCATTTGTTTGGGTTAACAGGAAAATTCTTTCACTGTAATAATTAATAAATTCATAACATGAATATTGTTTGGGTTAATTCAGTGTTTCCTTCCTTATGAAGTCTAATTGGGCCATGTTCATTATTCATTTGTTACTCAATTTATGCATTGTTGCTCTGTAGTTTTTAGATTTGAGTTAATTCAGTGTTCCCTTCCTTGTTGTTGTAACTTTTTTAGATTTGAGCAGTTGACATGTCATCATCGGGCCATGATTCAACTGCGCAATCACTGGCATCTACAAATACAAGGGGAAAGACGGATGCTGCATGGAATCATTGTAGTGAAGGGCGAGCTGCAGATGGTAAAAAAATTATCACTTGTTTATATTGTCAAAAAGCAATTAAGGGGGTGACATTAATAGAATAAAACAACATCTTGCCGGAAAAAAGGGGAAAAAGGGTGAGGTTGGCCCGTGTAAGAGAGTTCCTCCAGATGTAAAACATGAAATGGAACAATCCTTAAAAAAAATTGAACAAAACAAAAAAGAAAAAGTTGACATGCGTTCATTTGATGATCCGTATGAAAAACATGAGGGGGATGATGTAGATGTTGAAGAGATTATTCGTCAATCTCCATCTGATAATTGCGAGAGAGGTAGTAGTGAACCAACGAAGGGGAAAGAAAAAAAACTTAGTAACTTATTTACTTCAAAGGCCCAACCTGAGAAACAACCTACTATAAAAAGTGCTATGGCTGGTAAAGAAGCTGTGTGGAGGGCAAATATGGCTGTAGCTAGATGGTTTTATGATTGTTGTATTCCTTTTAATGCCATGAATTCAATATATTTTCAGCCTATGTTTGATGCTGCAATTAGAATCGGTTTGGGTTATAGGGCTCCTTATTATGATGTGAGAGTCAATTTACTTAGAGATTCGAAAAAAGAAGTGCAACTGTTTGTTGAAACCATGAGGTCTTTTTGGGGTGATTGTGGGTGTACCATTATGGGGGATGGTTGGACAGATGGTAGGCATAGATCTTTGATTAATTTTCTTGTCTATTGTCCACGTGGAATTTGTTTTGTTAAATCATTGATGCTACGATGCGTTGAAGAGTGGCGCACTTTTTGGCTAAGTTATTAAGTAGAAGTAATTGAATGGGTTGGACCAACTAATGTATTTCACATGGTAAATGGATAATGGGGCTAATTATGTGCTTGCGAGGAAATTAGTTTCACAACAATACAAAAATATTAGTTGGTCTCCTTATCTTTGCTCATTGTTTAAACTTGATTTTAGGGGCAGAGCTAAGATGAAGCATATTGTTGAATTAGCTAAGAAGGCATCGAAGATAACCAAGTACATTTATAATCATGGTTGGTTATTGGCTTGGTTAAGGAAGAGAAAGGATTGGATTGAAATCATTCGTCCGGGGCCTACTCGTTTTGCCACGACTTTCATTGCATTGCATAATGTTTATGATCATATGCATGATTTGCAGGCTTTGGTGACTAGTAAGGATTTTAAGGAGTCTAGATATGCTAAGGATGCACAAGGTAAGGTTGTGGTTTCTTACATATTGGAGAAATCTTTTTGGAATGATTGTTTGATTGTAACCAAAATTGTGGAGCCTTTGATGCGTGTATTGAGAATTGTTGATATGGATGAGAGACCCTCCATTGCATATTTGTATGATGGCATGTTTAGAGCTAGAAATGCTATAAAGAAAGTTTTTAGGCAAAAGAAAAGCTTGTACAAGCCTTATACAATAATTATCAAGGAGCGTTGGGATAAACAATTGCGTAAAAGTGTTCATGCGGCTGCATATTGGTTGAATCCTTGCTTTCAATATAATCAAGAATCATTTTGTGGGAAGCCGGAAGTTATGTCGGGTCTTCTTGATGTCATTGAAGCAAAAGCCACCACTAGTAAGGTTAAGTTGTTGGATGAAACGAGAATTTATCGAGAGCGGATGGGGAGTTTTGGTAGGGAGCTTGCACTTGCTACTTCGAAGACTACTCAACCGGGTAAGTTATATTTATTAATTTTTGTTTGACTTTGTTCCATTTTAGTAATTGTTGTTTATTCTTGTTATCTTTGTTCGTTTGTAGCTTATTTCATTGATTTCTAATGTCATTGTTATTTATTTATATTTAGATGAGTGGTGGAGGTTGTTTGGAAGTAGTGCTCCAAACTTGCAAAAGTTGGCAATCAAAGTCCTTAGCCAAACTAGTAGTTCATCGAGGTGTAAAAAGAAATTGGTGTGTTTTTGATCGATACACACCAAGAAAAAAAAACCGGTTGGAGCATCAAAGACTTAATGATCTCGTGTTTGTTCACTATAACTTGAGGTTAAAGAATAGGCATTTTATTAATTCAATTAATCTTTGTATGAATTTTAATAATTAATATTATATGACATTAGTTTGATGGAAAAAATCACATAACATTATATGAAATTGTAATTTTAGGCATTGGCTATAAAGATGGAATTATGATCCAATTGATTATGAGTCAATTGACAAAACAGAGTTTTGGATTGTTGAAGAGGAGGAAAAACCATTTCTTGATTATGATGAGCTAGAGAAAATAGTTTATGATGAAGGAGCGATGCCTCATTTTGAAAGGCAACGACGTCGTCCTCGTGAAGGTGAGAAATATTTACATTATCAATATTAGATTAAATATATTGAGCCCATGTGTTTATTTTATTTTTTATTTTTTATGTAGAAGTGAACGAGGAAGAAGATATTGTGAATTTAGATGTTAATGATGATGATGATGATGTAGACTTTACGTCATTCACAAATTTGTCGTTGAGTAACCCGTGTACATTTGAAGAACTTCGAAGACATGGAAGACTTGAAGAACTTGGAGGAGCAAGTGGAAGTGGTACTCGTGGTCATGGATTAATAGATGAAGATGATGATGACAATTGGCAAGAAGCATCACCTTCTCGACCTTAGAATGATTTATGTTTTTTTGTGAATCAAGTGTCATGGATTTTATTTTAGTAATTTAGTTGAGACTTTGTTTGATATTTTACATATCTTTGCATTCATTTAATCAAACATTTGAACTTGTGGTTGAATTTTGGAATTTGAATGTATCTTAGAGATGTTTAGTTTTTTTTTCTAGATAAATTGATTAATTTTACATATTTACTCAATATTATATACAATATATAATAATAATTAATATAATTAATTATTTATTATTTATTACATATTAATGACGTCACTGGGTAATAACGGTCCGACCACTGGATGGACCAGTGACCCATCCACCCAATAACTTTTCCGGTTCGATGTCCGGTCCGGGTTTGAAAACCTTGATAACACCTATAAAAACTTTATCCCAATATCTTATGGGGTCAACTACCCACCTTGCCAATTCCCATAACTAAAACTGATATTATTAAAAAACAAACTAACCAGAGATATAAAGTTGGTATAAAAAGATATCAACATCCTTTTTTCATAAGGTTAAAAAGCTAACATATACCTAGTTTTACATTGTAAAGATGACAAAATCCGTAGGCAAAGCCTCAAATGCTGCCTTTTTTTGGGTACATCACATCCACCAAAGAATGACAGCAGACTTTGAGAGAAACTTTTTATGTTGAAACAAAACAGTATTAGAACACCTTTTTTGCCCAATAAAATACTTCCAAAGTAGCTACTACCCACAATCACGAATGAAACTAAAAACCGAGTTCTATCTAAACGATGCCTTCATACCTCAAGCTGTTCATGTAATCGTTTCTGAACTTCGATCTGCAAATGTAATGCCTCAGTGATCTCAATACCCCTGTTACCACAGCAGAGAAAGGAGATAAGTTTGAATGGATTTATAAACATCTAGTAGCTCAAATGCATTAAAGATTACAAGCTTCAAAGCAGATTTTGACTATAGAAATAATTCAAATACCGCTTTTTAAAGAACAGCAAAAGTGCACTTTAATCCTCACAGATTGAGCAATTCCAAGCAAAAAGTAAGTTTATCAGCAAGAGAGAAATTGCACAGGCTACTTAATATAGAACTAATCTTGCCCTAGAATTTCAGATCAACTCCTTCAGCTGCTTAAGGTGACAAGCAGGTCCTTAAAAACTTTAGTCATTAGCCAACGATCCAATTTCAAGCAGGAAATAGCTAAACAGATGATATAAAACCATTACGAATCGAATTAGATACTAAATGCTACTGAACAAAGACAATGAAATTCTTTCATTTCAGAAGGGGGAAAAACGAGATTAAGAATAAATTGTGACAGTCTCCGTAAATCATTCCAGAATAAAATTCATCAACTAAAAATCATTTCAATAACCAAGAAAATTAATAGACCAAGCCACTTGGTATCCAGAGGTGGTGACATTTAACAAATGACAAACTAGGACATGCCACAGACATGGCAAAATCACCACACTCACATCATCATTATTCATTAATATATCAGAAAACTGCAAACATAAAGGAATCACACATAAATACAACCACATGGTATTTGTGTTTGATAACTATAAACAACCAAATGGCACTACATACACGCTTAATATTTACGCATAAAAAATCTAACGCAGCTAAATAAGCTCACGTTTTCAAGTCCAGAGATGACAGTTCTTCAATACGAGTCAGTTTTTTCTCCGAAGATCCTGCAAAAAGGGAATACCAAATATTATAGAGATATGCCCTCATATCACCTTTTACATGCTGATTCCATTATAAATGAACACTACCCAACAAAAAAGCAAAAAAGAAGAAGACACAAAAGATACAGAAACTAACATGTGAGTTTAAAATGAAATAGGGCACACATAAGAAATTAAGACTAAACACAAAAAATGCAAGTCAAAAGTTTAGATACAACGAGATTCGAACTAAATATGACATATATACCTTCAGCAAAAAAGTCTATAATTTGTTTCTTAGTTGAACACTTAAACCACATGTGATTCTTAAATTAAAATCAGAGAGAGGGAGAGAGGCATGTGGAACAATTCTTCCATATGAGGTCAAGTATATCATTTTCCATAAGAACAATTAGATTGAAATCTAAATACATGAAGTAAAAGCACAGAAATTATTTACTACATAAAATCTGGGAACAGTTGTTAATTACCTTCCAGCGACTCTGGTTTGTATATTGCTGTTCGATATTTCTGCAATATGAGGAACAAATGTCAAACAAGAAAGAAGGAGAATTGGCAAATCCACTTCTCATGGGAATCAATATCAAGACGAAGAACCAACAATACACCTGCAGATGGCTCTTTACATGATAGATGGTCAAACCTTCAACTTTCATTTGCTTCAGCAAGCCCTTAGGAGTAGCTCCTGTGATTCAAAATCAATTAGTTATCTAAACAGAATCTCAAAATTGGGTAGTACATACAATGACAAAATACTTGAGGAAAAGAGTACTTTCATTGCCACCAAGCTTGTTGACTGCCTCCACAAAGGCTTCATGCAATTCTGGTGTCCAACGCATGCGTGGCTTGGTTGAAGCACCACCTGCCGAGGACGATGGAGTAACAGCAATGCTAGTCTCTCCAGATGCAGTGGGAACCTGTTGGTGTACTTGGGGATGCTGCACAGGGTAATTCATAGATGGCCTTGACACTTGATATGGAATCTACAGTAATAAAACATGACATCAATTTTTTCTAGACTAAAAAGAATTAGATTGAACTCAAAGCATATTGCAAAAGCAATCTCAAGAGTCATTTGCTGCTGGAGTGCCCAACCTGTGGTTCTGAACCTACAACACCAGTATCCACGAGGAGGTCATCCCAATTTGAAGGCAAAGCGTCGTCATCAGTAATTAGTTGGTCTGCCCATTCCTGCCAATCACTTGGCTAACTAAAATCCTCAGATGACATGGTACAACTGTTATTGCTACAATCTATCTGATTATTTTCGGCAGGGGTGTTTACATGATAGTTAAGAAAGCCCGGAAGTGAATCTGTACACCAGGAATCATTGTTGTTTTCTGTAGTATAGTGACTTGATGCTGTAGATTGAAGTACCCCAGAATGGGAAGAATGATGTAATGGCATAGATGTCCCAGCATTTGATGTCTGAGAAATGAAAGGAGCCTTTCTTGAATGCTTTTCATGGGGCGAAGCAGAAGAAAAATGAAGATCAGTAGAGAATCCAGCAGATGAAGAAAATATATGACCAACAGCCCCACTGTTGGAAGACAATTGAGGCCGAGGACTTGGCATAAGTTCCCTCTTAATGGAAACCTCTTGATAGTCTGGCAACATCGGATATTTCTCTTCTAGACTGGTGGAAAGAACAAATAATGACGAAGATAGAGCTCCAGATGTTGCATGGCTACTAACTTGTCTGGAACCCGATCTTTGAAAGGATAAAGCAGGGCGTGCCTCCATTATTGCCCACTCTCAAAAGGATAAATTGCAGTTATCAGTCAATACATATTACCTAAGTCTCTACAGTACACCTTTACCAATTCTTGGTACCTATACCAAAGAAATGGTCATTTAATTCAAGCAGCACTTCTTTAAAAATAGTACAACATAAAAACAAAATAAATACTAGCAATTAAAATGTCTCTTATGGAGATAGATTTATTGAAAGACTAATGCATAGCCTACACACTCAAGCCGCCACTGATCAGCAAGAGAATTGCATAGACTCGCATACAGTTAGTTCACTGGGTCATACCTAATCTAGGAAAACTAAGATGACTGCATGGTTTTTTGACTTCTTTCTTTTCTTTCTTCTTTGTTTTTTTTGGTAATTTTGTTTTTTGGTTCAGATGTATCTTTGTCCTCAGCGGCTCAGCCACCACAATGCAGACCTTTCCCTGCCAGGTGATATACAAATTTTAACACGATTTGGTTCTAAGAAGACTTGAACTAGCAACCTCAACATGACTTTATGGTTTATTGAATAGAGGTCGAGGGATGATACGGAGATTTGACAAAATGTGGTCCTCAAAACCATTATCAGAAATCCATGCTTGATATTTAAAATTATTCAACCATCAGGTGCTTAGGAGATGGTTTTTGACATAATATCTTAATCTTTACCTCACACCCAGCATCTATCAACTCAAGCAGACTTCAGCAGCCTAGCTGAGATAGGTTAAATGAATTATCATTCACCATTCTACCAAAACGTATTAGGTTACCCTCAAGTCGGTAACACAAGCACAACCTAACAATGAAAAACCCATAATAGCATCATATGCCAAAAGTAGCCATGTAACCAACCAAACATAACAACAATTACTATTTACTTTGTATCTAGCTATGCTAAATAAATAACATGTACTAATAACAACACATTAATCTTGTAAGAAATATTCATACCCACCTCATGTAATATATACTCCATATAGAGAAAACACACACCACACACACATGTAGAGAGAGACACACAACTCCATTAATTATAAATAAATAGATACAAATAAAAAAAAAACAGGAATCAAAAACAAAATATAGCTCCACACGGATTATTGAGATTGCAAAGTAACATGAAAGAAAAAAAAAAACTTAGCAGTGTAAGAAGGCGAAATTAAAAAAAATCATAAATGGGTATTCGAAATTCTTACCTAAAAATCAGGGGAAAGTTGAAAACTTGAATAGCTCCATCGGGACCCAAAAATTGAATAGGCTAGGGCTGATGTTGTGCGGCAAGTAATTACAATCCAAAACACAAAAAAGAACTGAAAAATATATGGAATTGATTATGTATGTATATATAATAGTATATGCATGTGATTTTGTTAATTGCACGGATGGGTGATGGGTGTGCTGGGGTTCACCGTCGCTCCCCTAAGACTTGAACGGTGACGAGTGCTTCTTTCTTTGGGCTGGGAGCCTGGGACTCTCTCTCTATATATATCTCTCTGCATTACTAATACCATTGTATACCCAATTACTCACCCACGCGCACACGAGAGCGTATTGGTTATACTTGGGAATATTAGGAGATTAGTGACTCTCTCTCATGCGTGCGGGTCCTTCTCCCTCCGTTACACAAAATGTAGGTTTATTTGACAATTTTTTTTTTAATTTTACAAGAAAATTATTCTCCAATAATAATAATCCTCAGAATTGATATTTTGATAAAAAAATAATTAAGATTATTTTCATATAAATATTAAATATCTTTTTTTTAATAATCAATTTTTTTATTATTTTTTATTTGTGAAAATATTAATTATTAAATTTATTATTCATTTTGACTTTTATGTTAAATTACTAAATTCTAATGAGGAATATTTAATAATATCATTATTAAAAATTCTTAATATTTAAATTTTTTTAAAATCTCTTTTGTGGTAAATAGTACTATTGAAAAGAATTTTGTTTTTTTTTCCTGTGAAAACTTGGGGACATTTTTGTACATTTGTAAAATAATTAAATTTTTTATTTTTGAGTAATATTTAAACAAAATTGATATTTTGAGAGGTAAAATAAATAGTTGCACAAAATTCTTCTCATATATAAATAGCACATCACCTCGTTAAAAAAAACTAAAATTTTATTTTTATTTGTAAAAATATTAATTATCTAAATTTGTTATTATAATTTGATTATTATGCTAGAAAATAGTAAATTAATAATGAGGCATTTTTAAAAATAATATCACAAAATAAAAATTCTTAATATTCATAAATTTTATAATTAAAGAAATCACTTTTTGTGGTAAGAGAGAGTAATATTGACATGAATTTTTTGTTGTTGTTTTCAAATGTGAATAATTTGGGGACATTTTTGTACATTTGTAACATAATTCAAAAATTTTAATGTTTTGGTGCTACATCAACTTTCAAGGTATAAATTATCTTAAATGATATTTTAAAATTGATTATTATTGGTTAAGGTAGATCAAGAAAGGATCATTTTAAGTTCCACCATAATTTTACCAATTTCAAGTCAAATAATATCAAACTTGTGAGAAATATACATTTAGTGATGGGCATAAAGACATTCCAAAGTTGGGTTCAGTGTGTCTACTTTGCCTGAAAATAAATTAGTTTTTAAACAAAAAAAATAGCATACAAATGTTTTAATATGTGAAGTACTAGGGAGGAGCGAGTTTGGAAGATTTATATGCCATTTTATTTCATTCATCAGTACAGACAGATCATACATGCCATGTCGATATTTTATTGATCATATCTTTTTTTTATTTTAAGGGATATTTTGCATTTCAAATTTACATTTGGCTTGTAATTTTAATATGTAATGTAATGGAAAATAAATTAGAATGTCATATAACAATACTAAATAATCATTTTATACTTACTAAATGCTGCAAAGCATTTGCAGAAACATACAGCAAAATATCACAAACATAAACCATAATGTTTATTTATGGCTAGAGATCTTTAATTTCATCTCATCAGTGAACATAGTACATGGAATTTGGGAGCTTGAATGTTCTTTTTGGAACAGGGTATCCATCAAAACTGCTCCACTGATCACCAATAATCCCCCATAATCTGTACCCGTCATCCACTAGTCGCTTCCTCGCCTCCGCTTTGTACTTGTGCACTTTCTTGTATTCATCATCAAGACCCCTAATATTCACAATTGAAGGCCATTTTCTCAAATCATAACTACTTTATATATCCCCAAACTTTGTGATTTTCTTTTAGAACATAAATGAATAATCTCATTCTAGATCAAATTAACCCATGCCATATCAGTATGAACAAATTTAAGGAATTGGTAATGTCAAAGTTAAGTGTTTGGTTTGTACATATATAAATACCTTAAGATGAGACCAGTCCATCCATGATATCCAACCTTGATGAGGTTGTCAACGGTGGCATCTCTTAGGCATTCCCTTCTTGCGGAGATGAAGAAAATCTTGAGCCCTTTTCCTTTCATCTCATGAAAGAATTTAAGTGTATGCTCAATAGCTGGTGCCTTTGCCTCCCTCATCCATTCTTCAAAAGTGCTACTATTCAACTTGTCTCCCCTATTTTCCAAAACCAGATCAAGATCAAAAACTATGAACACAATGTGAAGACACACAAAACAAAACAAAAAACGCAGACAAATTATATAAAGATCGAATGTGATGGACTTGCCCAAAGCGAAGAGTCTTGAAGTAAGGAACGGTTGAAATGAGTGTGTCATCGATATCAAAGATCCATGCATCTTTGCAATCACCCTTTAAAGTGCAGCAACTACTTGAGTAAAGTGCAGATTCTTGGGACAACTTCAAAAGTGCAGATTCCTAGTGCCCTCTCCAAGTCTGCCTTGTTCTGAGAAGATGTCATGTATTTGCTTATGTATTGGGTACATTCTTGTGGGACAACTTCAAAATCTCGGACATTGTTTAGCTCCACATTGATCCTCCAACTTTCACAGAAATTCTTCAAATTAGTGCCCACTCGATCAGGCCTCTTCTTTCTTTGGTGCAAAATGTTCCAATCTGCAGCTACTAACCCAATGAATAGGCTTGTAAAAAGAATATACATTGTACATAGTTTGTAGAATTCAAGTAAACCATGTGCTATCATGAGGCTTTGTTATTTATGGTGCTCAAGTGTCCATTTAGAATCTCAAATGCAACAGCTAGAATCACAATGAAGGCTGATTTAGATTTGTTAGTGTTGGTAATAATAATAATAATACCAGAGCCTCGAGACATATGAACCACGTACGTTTACATGCACTTTGTTGAGAGAGGAGTACAATTGAATAGAATATGGGTTAAAAATGCACTTGCAATCCTTGGCCACAGATCAGCACACTCTTTTCCTATTGGGCCAGTAATGGCAGATCCTACACACATTAAAAGCAGAAACCATAAGTACAATAAAAACAACATGGATTAAAAGTAGTGAAAGTTATGAAAATAACTTTGTGGAAACCTAAACATTTTTTTTCAGAATGACGAGTAAACTGCATATAGACTTAAGAATACAAACATAATATAAAGCTTCCTTTTTTTATCTGCTTACATTGATAATGAATTACAAATTTTACAATATATATATATATATATAATTGAAATATTAGCATCTTGCGTATGCAGGAGCAGAACATACGAAGCATTTTACAAGCTAATACAATAACCCAAAAGGAATTTGGACTACTTTGCTTCTTTGCAACAAAAGAAGCTCAAACCTCATCCTTGATATCAAAAGAAACTTATGCACAAACTCATAAACACAAACCATAGGTAGTAAGCAAACTAAGCATGGCATAAAAAGCGCAACAAATTATCCTTCATTTAGACTCGAGTGTTAGACCAAAGAGTACTGGTACCAAATAGGTTAGAAAATCTCAGTAAATGCCTCCAAGGAGGGTGGTCAAGTTGTTCAAACTTACATACGAAAATACTTTGAGAACACAGCCTCGCCACAAGTTGAGTAAATGCCAATTAATTGATTAATTCAATCAGGATGACTTGAAAATAGAAAATCACTACAAGGTTTATTATTACTAAATATACCTTTCATTTCTCCCTTGGGATTCACAATGACACCAGCATTGTCTGCAGATATAGAAGAGATATATTAACACAAGTTTATCAATTCAGAAGCCACAGCTAATCAAGAATAATGTCTAAAAGATGCAGCTCCAACAAAGAAATTAAAAGTACTAAAAATCAAAGACGTGACACCATAAAAGAAAAAGAAAAGCATATTAAAAGTACCCAAATGTTGGTAATAAAACAATCAATCAACTCTTAAGGAAAAAAGTAAAGTAATTAATTTGAACGACAAAATTATATTTAGATTTCACATTCCAAAATACAGATGTTTCTATAAAATAATGCCAAAGTTTTTTTGCTAACATAACAACAATATGCATGACTAGCTATTTTTGTTGATTAAAGAATAAGAGACATTTACCAGCAGACAGGTAACACAATGAAACAAAAGAACATCATGCTGTTTAAAACTGGTTGAGTTAATTTATGCTTCCAGATACAACTGACCAATAACTGGTGAAATGGCCATTTTCAAATTTCAGAAAGCAACTCCTAAGGAAAAAGATACCCCTCCATTTCACAAAAAAAAAAAGCCGAAATTTGCTGGTTCTTTTTTCCTAGTCAATTTGTGAGATCCTAAAATAAAATTGATGTTAATTTATTTGATTTTGACTAATACAATAGTTAATATAAGAAACTACTTAAAAGGAATTGTAAATACAAAAAATGTTTATGGATTTCACAAATGAACTAAAATGACTATTTTAGTGGAACAAGGGAGTGATGTAATAAAACTGCCTAAGTTGCATAAAAGAACTACCAACACACTTAAAATTGCATTGCAAGCAGAAAAAATATAGATGTATTTTTAGATTCTAAATATCATCCAAAATGAATTAAATTTCTAATAACCTAAAAAATCTACAAGTGAAGAATATACTTGAAGTTGACAACTTCAAAAAGAATTTCCATTACAACGTACCATAAAATACAGGAAAACAAAGAGATTAGGAAAGAATTATACCTTCGAAGTACATAAAGACACCATCCTTTCGGCGCCATGGCTTGCGCTGGCGAACGATGACGGCTGGCATGACTTTCTTCCTGAGATCCGGTTTACCCTTCTTGACGGTGGCCATAACCATATCTCCGACGCAAGCAGACGGTAAACGATTGAGGCGACCCTTAATTCCCTTAACAGAAATAATGTAGAGATTCTTGGCTCCGGTGTTATCGGCGCAGTTCACAGTCGCCGCCACCGGAAGACCCAGCGACAACCTAAACTTATTCCCCGCGGAACCTCCGCGACCTAAACAAGCACCAATCAAACAGCTTATTATTCAACAAAAAACAGGAAAAAAAAGAAGAAATTGATAGGCTGGAATTCTAGAAAGATTGGATCGTACCTCGCTTCGACATTGCGATCGAATCAGCTCCTCTTCCTCAAGACGAAGAGATGATTTTGGAGGAGGCAAGAGGAACTTATAGGAAATGAAACACTCGATCTTGCGGCTAGGGTTTTAGTGGGGACTCTGGGCATGTTCGGGCCTCGGGGTGACTTATTTTAAAACAATTTATAATTATAAGTTAAAATTTAAAATTATTTATAAGTTAATTTAAATTATAATTTATAAATAAAAATATTTGGCATTATATTTATTTATAAATTAAAAAATTAAATTAAAACAAGTTATGAAATTATTTGGTTAAAATAATTTATAAATTAAAATGAATTGTAAAATTATTAAAATAATGATAAATAATTATTATATTTGGTCAAATTTAATTATTTTAAAATAATTTATAAATTATTTTTGAGATATTTTTACATGAGACAATTATATTTTTACAAACATAACTAAAAGTAATAAACGGGTTAAGTACTAAAAGTAACATTTTTTTCTTTTCTTTTATAACTCACAAATAACATAAAAACATTAAATATTTTCATTATTTTTATATCTCATAGAGTCCTCCTATATAATCACGAAATATATATTAATTTTGTTAAAAATTGACACAATTACGTGATTTATAAATTAGTAAATAATTATTTAAAATGTTTAATCTAATATAGTTTATGACAATATAAATCTTTTTCGTATGTCCTCTTAATTATTTTGTTTTTATTTTTATTATTTTATATACCCGCTACTAAATAAATAGTGTTAAACTCAAAGATTCCTTTTTACATTTTTTTCAATTGATGCTAATTAAGGTTGTAAAATGAATAAAACAGTTCAAACTTAATTCGTATTCGTTCTATTAAAATTTTGATTCAAGTTCAACTCAAAATACAAATAATTTAAATATGAGCAAATTTTATAATTCGATAAATTACTCGAATTTTTTTAAATTATAATTTTCTATTAATATTCGGAACATATTTATTCAAAAAGTTCAAAACGTTCAAGCTTGATTTAAGATCGTGTTCGACTCGATAGCTAAACGAGTCTTAATTAAATTTTATTTCATAATCGATAAATCTTATGAATCAAATCTCAGTAATTCAATTCATTTACATCCTAAATTGCTAACACTTGTTTCTTGAGTTTTAAATGGAAAAAAAAATAAAAAAACTTAATTTATATTAGGAAAAAAAATTAATAGAAAACTAGTTATGTTTTAGGATTTTAAAATCACTAACACTCTGTTTCTGAGTTTTAAACAGAAAAGAAAAGAATAGAAAATTTAAATTAGAACAGAAAATAAATGAACAGAAAATTTGAAGTTTTCTTTGTGTTGTTCCTGAGTTTTTAATAGAAAAAAATAGAAAATTTAAAATTAAGGACATGTGTTGTAATTAAAAATTTATTATATTAAAAGTTGAGGATAATATGATAATTATAAAATATTATTTATTCTAATTTTTTCATTCAAATATAATTTTTAGACGGAAAATTTTAAAAAAAAGTGGGTTTTTTTCTATTCATTTCTTTTCTTTTTCGTTTATTAAAAAACTCAGAAATATAAGAATTGAAAAAAAAATTTAAATTTTTTATCTATTTTTTTTTTTTTTGTCTTTTTCCTCAAGTTTTTTTTTTCCGTAAAAAAGTCATTTTCAAGTTATATATTTATGCGTAGAAAATTCAAATAATATTTTTATAGGAGTCTGTCACATATATAATGTGAAAATATATGATCCCGTCTACTTCCAATTACTATCCTCAAAATGACACGTATACTCGTTCTTCTATCTTGTGGTCAGTGGTACTTACTGGACTACTAGTGGTAGGAGCTTCCTATTCCTAGCAATAAACAGACAATAAAAATGTCCGCCACTTCACTCCTCAGCTCCACCATTCCCACCACCACCACCACCACCACTTTAACTAACAAAAGAATCAAATACTTCAAACCTACTAAGTTTTACCGCAGCCCTATAATTTCCCTCCACCACCAGCAACCGCCACTGCAAAACCCTAACACCAACCTCCTTAACAGCATCATCAAATTTCTCTGGGGCCCTTCCCTCCCACCCCAACTCCTCATCTCCACCGTCCGTTCCACCTGGTCCGCCACATGGCACCTCATGATGTCCCAGCTCGCCCCCTCCGACCCATCCGGCCGTTACACCCGACCCAACTCCCAATTTCGCGCCAATCCCGACCACCAATTCTCCCGCCAAAAACCAATCACCGCCAAAAACCTCCACCTCTACGTCGGATTACCTTGCCCCTGGGCCCACCGAACCCTCATCGTCAGAGCCCTCAAGGGGCTTGAAGATTCAATCCCAGTGTCAATTGCCTCGCCGGGGATTGACGGGTCTTGGGTTTTCTTGGATACCCCTGTTCAGGACAGGGATAAGCTTGTTCCTGGTTTGGATAATGTGAATGGTTGTAAAACCCTTCGAGAGGTTTATAAGCTCCCATCTGGCGGTTATAGTGGCCGCTCAACGGTGCCTATGCTTTGGGATGTGGATAAAAGAGATGTAGTGTGCAATGAGAGTTATGATATTATTGAATTGTTCAATTCAGGTTTCAATGAAATTGCTCTCAATCCTGATTTGGACCTTTCACCTCCTTCATTGAAGAAAGATATAGACAAATGGAATCGAATCATATACCCAAATGTCAATAATGGTGTTTACAGGTAACATGGATAGATACAAGATCACATTTTTAGATGAACATTGTTTAGTTTGCGTTAATTTATTTTTAAAGAATGAGTAATTCTGCATGAAAATACATTTTCATCGAATTATATGCAGTAATGGTGTTAAACATTTTTAGATGAACATTTATTTAGTTTTTATGTGCTGTTAAGTATTGGGTTATTGTTGCATGATGCTTATTGCAGATGTGGGTTTGCACAGAGTCAGGAAGCTTATGATAGTGCGGTAAATGAGTTGTTTGGTACAATGGATATGGTAGACAACCATTTGGGTGGTTCCCGGTATTTATGTGGAGATAAGCTGACCATTGCTGATGTATGTTTGTTTACTACTTTGATTCGGTTTGATATCGTGTATAATGTGCTATTTAAGTGCACAAAGAAGAAGCTGGTTGAATATCCCAATCTTCACGGCTATATGCGAGATATTTACCAGGTAACAGATGTTGATCATCCTGACATGTTATATGTATCATTCTATCAGTGCGCATTTGTATGTATGTGTTTGAAAGAGACTTGCACGCGTTTGCAATTTTACACTAAAAGCGACATAAGTGACAGTAAATTGTTTTCTACACTAAGAGGATTATATAATATATCCGGTGGTGTGGATTATTTATTGTTGCTCAGTGGGAATAGGCTGTTGACTGTACAAGTTTTAGTAAATCCAATGGTATTTACTATTTTTGTGTGTGGATGGCTTGCATGCCTAAAAGTGTTTTATATTTGTTCTCAAACAGATTCCAAAAGTTGCAGCAACTTGCAATCTAGGAGCAGTTATGGATGGCTACTACAAATTTCTCTTCCCGTTGAATCCAGGCAACATTCGACCTATCATGCCATGTGGTTGTGAGCATGAAGTCCTCTTGAAACCTCACAACAGGGAATCTCAGTCAGTGATAGAAGGTGTACAGGCCTATGCTACATAAAGCCTCATGATGTAGCTATTTATTTAATCAGCTTTGTGTGTATAGTTTGTTTGCCATACATGAACTTGATGTCAAACCAAGTAAATGAGTTGATATTGATTGTCATAAAGCGAAATGGATTATGAAAAATGCAAATGGAAGTAAGTAATGTATTCATTTCTTTGTATATGTTTCTTATAATGGTAAAAGAAAAAGAAATGGTTTAAAAAAAATAACCTTCTTACATATGGTCCCGGCGGGGCTCGAACCCGCGACCTTCGGCTCATAAGACCAACGCTCTAACCAACTGAGCTACGGGACCTTACAAAATATTGAGCCCAAAAGACAATTATTATGGTTTTCTTAGGTGAGAAGGAAATGTTTTTTTTTTTGAAGAACTTTGGTCCCCAAAGGCAAGGCAAGGCTCAATTGTT
The DNA here is from genome assembly GCA_020205615.1 of Panax quinquefolius. NCBI lineage: Eukaryota > Viridiplantae > Streptophyta > Magnoliopsida > Apiales > Araliaceae > Panax > Panax quinquefolius. The sequence goes on along the minus strand of CM035155.1, from coordinate 3,438,464 downwards.
AATCTGACACCAGCTGTGCTATAATTTAATCAGCATTATGATAACCCAAAATTGTATCTAATGACCAGTTTTTGTTTGCTATTAAATCATCTTCTTCTTCCTTCTTTTCTCACCCAAATTATATACTATAATTTCTTCATTATTTTGCTTGGAGTTGTTCGGTTTATGTCTCATCTGTCTGATAATTTCCCCCTCAAACGTATGAATTATCTAATGGAATTGCATTTGGTCATTTGAGCACTGCTTGGAAGCTCATCTTCCCTCTTCTTTTTCTCCCTTATAGTAAGTATCCTAATATTGTTTTGTTAACTCTTTCATTTCATGCAGTAGGACGAGGAAGTTAAATTCAAATACATAACAATCACGACAAAATAAAATTTTTGTAGTCGCATTTTCTTTAAAAATGTCTGTGGGTTAAGGAGATTGATCAGCTTCCATACCCGCACCTTTCTTCCCAAAATTTGAAAATCAAAAGATATGCAAAATGACATTCAACCATATACCAAACAATACAAAACCAATTCAATTCAATTATTAATAAATGAAGAAGCTGATGGCATCATAAATAGGGAATTTGCAGATCTGAAAGTTACATAACACAAACTTCCTTTCAGTTCAGACAACAATACTAAATGTGCATAGTTTTTCCCGAGACAAAGGAAATGCCAAATAGCACTAACATCAGGTTCCAGAAGGCAGCAAAATCTAGCAGTCCATAAATAATAACTAAAATGACAGCAGTACAAAAACCAGCAATATGTTTATCCCATAGTTGCTGCAGATCCAGATCCTGTCGGGAGCAACAGGAAAAATAACCAAGTGAATACCAAATGTGATGAAAAAATGAACCAATTCGCATAATCCATTGAAAGTGTAAGGCTATATCTATATATCCCAAGAAAGAACCAGGTCATAAACGGTGTAAAACAAAGACAGAGCAGGTGTAGGTGCAGAAACAGCGAAAACAGTTAGACAGTGGATCTGGGAGAACATTTGGTTAAAATTAAAGGTTCAACCTGCAAATAGATCTTAAAGTGTAAATGCCAAGACAAAATGATCCATTGTAATCAACGATGTACACTCTATAAAACAAAGATCCAGGACAGTAACCATTTCAGAACACTTCTAGCTCTTGTAGCCGAACTTCTCTAAATCTAGTAAATCTTCTTTTCTTTAGGGAAAATTTTCTATTCTCTATGAAGTATCTTAATTCTTATATCTTTTACAGCATTCATGTGGGATCAAAGTCATATAGCATCTTACTTATATGTATGCTATGGGAAGAGCAGCAAGTGTCCAAGACATTAATGTAGTGGATATACTAACTACTAAGTTTCTCCCTAGGAAGCACATATACTTCTCAGAGGACAGAGTACCCGTATCAGGCAGATGTTGAAAACCAATTCTGCATGGAGATCCTCACAATATGTGCCCAATACTTGTTAATCTTGTCCATATTCAAATATACTTGCACCACTTTAAGTATGTATTCAGCACTTCTCCAACACTCATCAAAGGTGACCAACAACCCTCCACACATACTTTTCTTCTTTCTTTATTATTAATATTTTATTTTCATAAATAAGATTATATTCGAAAAACTCAGGACCAAAGGTGATAACCTAATGGTAACACCTCTCCCTTTACTATGCATGGTCGTAAGTTCAAGTTTATTTCCCAGCAAAATCAGCACAGGTGCTTCATAGCAAAGGTAAGTTTCCCTAGGTTCCCCATACTCCTCCTGGCCCCTCCCCCAGGTTTCTCCCCTAGGCCCCTATGATTAAATTTCAAATTGCAATAGTATAGGTTCCTCAAAATAATTAAATAAAGAAAGAAATACATAAAAAATTCAAAAAAGAAATACATAAATAAATTCAAAACACTTGTGCACATGAGACATGTACAAGGCCAACACTATAAATCTGTACTCATGTATTCAAAGGAAGCATATGAAGGAATGAAAAAAAATCTGACAACTCCTCAGTTCGGAATAATGAAGTATGCAGCATATCAGATTTGAACTTAATAATGTGAAGCTCCTCTCCATCAGAAGCTCTACTACTCTTCTTAATATATACACCACATAAGTCCATGGGGAGAACTTTCACAAATTCCTTTCATTCTCTTTATGACAAAACCACAAAAGTATGATGTAGGCAAGACTTATTGAAGGATTATGTTAAGGAGGTAGAGAGTAATCTTCATAAATATGCATAAATAGTGTTATAAGTATTGTATTATACATCATGTAACATATCCGCCGCATTAAATCTGTATCCATGCATATTACTCTATTATATTATACCCATACTCCACTTATAGATGGATAGGTTGTACACTTGTACCAATCAATGCTTTAAAGGATGCTTCAAATAATTTTGAGATGTCTAGATGAATTGAGGTAGCTTCATTCCTAATCAACACAATTAAATATAAAGACAAAGCACTGACCAAAACATCATTTGTGAAACTAATAAAATTCCTAAGCAAATTTTAAAGTGACAGAAAACCTTAAAGACATTGCATTGGATTCAAATTTAAAATTATAATCACAACCAAACCAATGCAAAAGCTACTACAAAGTATGATATCGTTAAGAATCAGATGTGACTACCACCAAAATCAAAGAAACACACCGTTCATGCCTTGTAACAATGAGAAGTACTTACTACTTGAGCTATTGATGTTGCGGCAAAACTTACTACCGCACTTGCACTGAAATGCCTTCACAGGATGATCATGATCCTCAAAATCAATCCCATAATCCTGCAAGCATATCATATATAGCTGCTTAACAAAGGAAATGCATAAACTCAAAAATATGGACATGCATGAACAAGGAAGAAATAAGGCAAAAGTGCAAATAATTGCATAGAATATGGCAGAAGGTAACCGACATGCATAAGCAAGAGCAATGTAGAAATAAACAAACTGAACAAAATTTGAAATCCACAGTGTGCTTGATGGTTCCTCAAAAGCTAGCCATGTGAAAGTTGGTAAGCCACAAAATACTAGTGATCCACATTGATGGCTATTTTATTAGTCACATTTCTTTATCCTTACAAAACCATACATAGCCCAGGTATGGTAAGTGCTTACTTTGAAGTCAGAAGATTTGCAATAAGCAACATCCTCTTAATTTTACTTTAAACGGACAGCATATCTTGTGAGAAATTGTTTGTGAAATACATCTAAACTAGTTTAAAAGTTTATAACCCTTCATCAACCAAAATTCATTCATAATACTTGAGAGTTCATATCAAGTGCCCCTATTTCTAGATGCTAGAAAAGTATGAAGGCGTAAGAGTTCCGCATCTTCTTTCACTTAGTATTGTCAATTAATTTTTGTTCCATAAAAATAGAAAGTACTTATAAAACTAACAGAATGCACAACTGAACCAGATACCCAATCTGCTTAAAGAATTATGAGGATCTGAGTGGTCTTCTGGTTGAAACCTTTTGGAATTTATTTATCCACCCGACACAGCACTGAACTGGGAAAATAATATAAATCTTTTCATCGGTTGCACAGGGGACAGAGTGAAAGTCTATGACCATCAGCACTCATTAAATAAATAAATAAAATCATCTGAGTAGAAATATCTTCAAAGATGATTCGAATGTTCTATCTAAGTGATCCACAATTTATCCTGAATGCAATAGAGATTCTCGATATCTCTATCCAATTGCTTTATTCAAGCATTTGATAAATTTACAGAGAAAGTCTGATATGAACATTTTATAAAATCATATTGGCAAATTGGGATTTGAATCAAACTCGAAAGACTTGATACACCAGCCATACAGTAAAAAAGAAGCCTTCAGCACTGAAGCCATCTTTAAGGTTTCCTTCTTCAATCCTCCCCCTCCCACCACCCTTCAAAAAGCATGACAAAACTAAAAACACTGAAACGCCATACAGCTAGTTTCAAGCCCCACCAATTCAGCCTACTATTTTCCAACCATACAATGAGACCCTCGATAAGGCCAAGGTGATTATTTACAGAATTTCAGTAGCAACAATACCTTTTTCATAAGTAAATAAAGCAAGCCTTCAGTCTCTCTATCAACTCAAATGTATATTCATGTGTTTCTGCAAGCCTGTGTCTAGGTTATCTGATTTCAAGCACTGTGAAAGCCAAATAAAATAATAATAAAATAAAAATTTTAAGTAGCAATTGTTGCTTAATTGGTGAGGTTTAACTCTTGAATTTTGATGAACCATCTATAAACTGATTAATCTTGAGGAAAATTTTATGCTATGTTGATAATGCTTCAATTTAAACATACTTTTTCTTTGTTAATATAACATAGGAAATACTTTATCCAAGTCTATGAAAATTGAGATTACTAGAAACTATATTAGAACAATAGTAGGTCATATGCAGTCAAATCATCCTTGGCATCAAGACAAAGAACAAAACAGAATTTCAAATATGAATTTATCTAACTACAATGTTATGTTCTTAACAGTGACAGCTAGAGATTAATTTTCATTTGCTAAACGATATGTTTCCAAAACCATTGCTATATATTTATGACATCATGCTTATAACCCAATTCAAAGTCAGGTTGATTAAAGTTCCCTCAACATGGTCTCTGTTCTGCTTCAAAAAAAATGCAGTTTCAAAACAGCATAAAAGCATAAAATGTTAGTTATTTCCAGAAACACAACCACCATCCATTTCACTCATTAACAGATTCTAATTCTCAATATACTTTTGTCCTGATACAAGAACAACACAATAATGGGAACTGCCGTAAGCACTCATTGAACAACTTTAAAGAGTTATCTACTGAAATTATCACACTCACCCAAGTTAGCTCTTCCAAAGCTTTTACCTTTCTTGTTGTGAAGAAGGCTAGCTGCAAGGAGAAGACGCATAAAACTACTAAATTTTTACTGCATTCTATATAGTCCAGCACAATAGAATAGTACATTTAAGTAAACAATACAGCAACATATATATCAAATTCCTCACATGATAATAGTGGTGATCGGGGGTCTCCACCTCCACTGGGATCTCAACCAACGATGAATCAAAACACCTAGAAAATTAGAAAGCGCATTAAAAAAGGGAGAGACCTTAACTGCACTTGTTACATAATGGGGGAACCAAATACAATTAAAAGACTTGACCAGAGGCCTTGTTGTTTTCGCAAGTACGTTATTACAGAAAACTGCCAAGGAGGCAGACAAGAACAAACAATCTAAAAACCACAACAAAATGGGGAAAGAAAAGCTATCAGTCATACGCTGCACAACCCAAAAAGTCTTTTCTACAGGAGTACATGGGGGAACAAGCCCTACAAAAATCAATAAATAGTGAGACCATCCAAAATCGCTGTAGATCACTTGACGCCCGACATGAGACCAATTGACTCATTGACATCCCTACCATTTTTTTCATTTATCCAATATAGATTTTTGGCCTCCAATAGCCATTCATAGGACTTGAGTGTTTCTTAAGCAACGGAAGAGGTGCTTTTGAAGGCTGCGTTTGTTCAGGCGTATGCTTGAACAGTACTCTTGGAAAATTAACGTGTTTTACAATCCTAAGTTGTGGATCTTGTTGGGGAAAATCATCATATATTAAGATTTTGGTCTTCCACAGAAAAACAGATAAGGTAGAAAAAGATCTCCATGAACTACTCTTGAATTCCTATTTCCTAAGGAATCACACAGTGGTTTGGATAAGACAACAACAATAAGATATACATAATACATGTTCTTAATCAAAACTCAATAGAGCCGTGGTACCAAAATTTTGTACCAACAGTTTGGACTTCAGCAATATGAAAATAAAATGTGATTGAACAAATTAACAAACAACAGGAAATTTCAAAAAGAATACACAACAATTTAAGATAGCCAATCGCAGAAATGCATACAAGTTACAAGTTTGTCCAATTTTTATGACTTACCTATGGTTGATGAACCTTGCAACATTTCCATAATGTGCTGCGTCCAAGCAAAGTGCTTCTTCATCATTTAAGACCTCCTCTGAACCCCAATCAGCATCGAGAAGCACATGATATGTCAGTGACTCATTGCTGGGGCTTTGTGAGACTCGGTAATACAGCTCTGCATTGGTTAGTACTTCTCCAACATATTCACAAACAAAAGCCCCTTTTGGCAGATCCTCTAGGGTGCGAAGACCCCACCCTTTTCCTCCAGATGTCATAAACACCTGATACATAAGAATTAAGATAGATAAAAGGAAAATGAAGGGGGAAAGAGAATAAAAAAATAGAATGACATTTCTTTTGACGTCATTATAAAAGCAAAAAAGAATATTAAAGGAAAATAAAACAGCCACGAGTACCGACTTGTAATTTGCGATTTATTCCCCGTTGGACAACTCGATTGCCACATTGTTTACTGCAACCACATTTCCACCAGCATTCTTTGATGAACTTCCTTACTAAATGGCCTTTACAAGGTTCTAATATTTCCTCATTTTTGGATCTTTCCAAAGGGCACTCCTTACAATATAATAGACAGTTCTTCTGAGGGTTACGATTCATAGAAATATACTCTTCCAAAAGCTTCTCCTTCACAAGGCCTTCAAGTGTGTAAGCATGCTCACCACCAGTATCATGTGAACACGCACAAGGTGTGGAGGATAACAGACAATCACCCAGACACGTTGAACAGCAGCTATCTCCAATACGAGCAAGAGAGAAATTCACAGAAGCACTTTGAAAAACTGCATTTTGGCCTATGTAGTGAAATGAAGGTGGACACTCATTGTTGATTTTATTCTCCAATGAGATTGCAAACCTTTCTTGCCCTTTGTCCAAATCATTAACATAATGGAAAGACTGAACTGTCATGCCCCTAGCAACCACAATATCTGATGCACAATGGTTTTCAGGTCTCCCAAGAGTAGAATTACAGCTCAGAGAAAGTTTCACCTCTTCAGTGGGTGACGAGATTGGGATTGTAACAAGCTCGCAAGTGAGTCTCTTTTCAATTGGTGAAGTTAGAATACCATCACTTTTATCATTTTCATCAACAGAGCGGGATCGTACGAGTTCTTGACCATCTGGATCTCTACTGGAAGAAGTTCCAATTGAAGAATATCCTTGTGCTAGTGGATCTACTATATTTGAACAAACAATGACACTCAGAAAAGAAAAATCAGTGGCTTAATATTCAACAAGAAGTCCTAAATATAGTATGAAACAAATAATTCATGACAATGCATCACTTTTGAGGTTGAATTAATGATATCAATTGTATGACTACAAGTCTACATAAGAGATAAGCTTGTTTCTGAAAAGTTGGAAGTTAAAAGTCCTCTATTCATTTCTTAATTGACTAGTTTGCCCAATTACGATCACAAATAAATCACCTATCTATTAAGTTTCAACACAATGGAAAACTGAAAACAAGGATTTCTTATTTGTAGAATGCTGACCATAATTATACAAACTGAATTTCTAGACTCAGATCAAGCCCAGCCCAACCGGAGCATAAAGCTTGGCTCAACTAAATCAATTTCATTTTCATATATTGTTCCTTAGCTGGCTTCGGTTAACAAGCTCAGGGAAGCTTTCATGAGCTAAGATCGTGAGCTGTTCAGTTTAATTCACAATCCATCACTGCGCAAATGCAAGACCTATGACATTTATACCCTATGTATCCCACAGGTTTTTAGATCCAACTGGTTCATTGGTTAAGATTTTTTTTATTATTAATTTGCCATTTGCGACTAATATTATCATCACTTAACTTATAAAACAAGGGGATTTCATTACTAACGTACTATCGAAGTGTACAAATTTTCAGTTCTGGACTGACAAAGCCAATTCAAGCTGAGCCTACCCTTGCCTCAGATCACTTGATTTAAACGAGCTCATAATTTGAATCAATCTATGCCAATCTGGCTTCATTAATAAGCTCAGACAAGCTTTTGCGAGCTGCGCCTTCAGCTTCCCATTAGCTAACTCACTCATTTCATAGTCCTCATATGGCCCACTTAAGTTGATAGACCATTTGAGATTAATGCATTAGTCATCATAAATCAGCAAATTAAATATAACCATCATGATTCAACTAAAAGAAATAATCTATACCTGGATGGACCACAGGAATAGGAACTTCAAAATGAGGCACATCATCAGTAAATGACCCATCTCTTGGCTTGATCAAAGCACGATTATCAGGGACCTTCTGTTTTAGCAGAAAAGAAATACTGGAATCAACCTTTGGCTCTCTAATGCACACACCTTGAGAAGACCTCTCAGAAATCAGCCTAAAATCTATCGAAGCATTTTGAGGTAAGAGAGGTTCCTTTCCTTTGTCTCTGAGACGCATAGAAGAGGAATTAGAATCAGATTCAGTTCTGCTCGTCACATCTGGATGAGTTCCGTGAGCAGCAGCAGGCTGAGATGAAAAAGATCTTTCTGGTACTGCCAAAGACTTGGGCGAAACAGGTTGCTTGACTTTATTTCCAGTAAGTGGCTGTGGTGGTACTGACTCGGTTTCAGTCCTCTTGATTTCAGAATTGATTCCTTTGCATGCTGTTATTTCTCGTGGCTGATGCTGAGTAGATGTTTCATCTAGCTCATCTGCCTCCATTTTTGGCTTTTTAAATCTAGTTTCACCTAAACTGGGGCTAGAGTTGGTCAAAGAAGATGAAGCAATACCATTTTGGTGTTTTAAGCGCGACCTTTTAAAGAGGCTATCAAGCTCATCATGTACCTGTGTTTCTTCCTCTCGCTAACAAGGCAAAAGACAAAAAGGATTAGCGACCATGCACGCAACGATCAAGCTGCATCATAATCAATCAGCACAAACACAAAATAAGTCACTTACATCAAGATTCTCAAGTTTCTTCTTATTTTCTGCTGCCTGAAAAATGAGGGAAACAAAAAAAATAGTTAATATTGAATAAATCAAATTCAAAGAATAACAAACAAAGAAAGAGAAAGCAAGAACGCGCCTCCATTTCATCAGTTTCAAATATAGCATCCGCAAGGGCTCGATAGTTTTCTGCTTCAATAAGTTCCCAATTTTTCTCATACAATTTTAAAAGATTTTTCAAGACCGGTTTTACTTTTTCTTCAGGAATCCCAATACCCTTCATGGCACGAAAGGCTTTCGCGACTGGTGGATTAGGCGCCATTGCTTGTCTCAAAAGGGCTTTCTAAAATCAGGCTTACACTCGGCCAATACACCTACATTTTACTAGATTTGTGAGATAGCAAACTAAAAAGAGAAATCTGCATGTGATTTGTAGCAAGGTAAAATTGTTAAGTAAATATAAAGTGTTAGTACTCCGAAGAATTATAACATAGAGTATTAACTGACCAAATTTAAGCAACAAATCTGTGTAGATGTTCTTCAAAATCTTAAATTAATGCCTGAGAAACTGTGATGACCAATAAAATTTCAGCATTAATTAAATAATCTAAATATAGTTCAAAATGCTCCAAATAACCCTAGATATTTCATCTTGTTAATGAACAACAATTCCAAGTAGATGAATAGTTAGATCCGATAACTCAAGAATGTGTATACATTACCTTTGTTGAAGATCGTGTATGCAAAAGAGGAAATATGAAAATTTTTCCTTTTTGTTGGATGTCTGAAACCCCCAATTTTTTCTTTTGAAAGCGTTTCTGATATTTCTACCCTGTTCAACGAAGTCAACAATTCATCTTATACATGACAAGGTGAATTGTGAGACACGTTTCTCATCACTGGTAGACAATAGTTAGCACATGTTAAGCATTAATTACAAAATCATTTAGAAGTAACAACTAATAACAAGTTATCCAGGATTCTTTTTTATCTACTGTAAAAAATATCAACTAACGTTAAAAATCTACTTCTAATCTTATCAATAAAAATTAATACTCTGTTCATTATTGTTTGTGTGTGAGCCGGTGCAGATATGGAAAATTAACAAATATTAATGCATGATCACTAAGAGTAAAAGTCAATAATCCAAGAAAGCACACAACATTACCATCACTACCAGAAGACAGATAATCAAAGCATCTAATGAAGTAGAAAACCAATATTAAGTCATTAAGTGAAGATATTTTACCATGCACAAGATAGGGCTTTGTATATCTCGCACCTGGACCAACAAGTGCAACCATCCCACTTGACCAAGTACAAGCACTGTTTTTGACAAAGGAGAGATAATAATTAACATAAGACTTGCACATCAAGACTTGAATCTACCCTTTATACAAGGTGGTACTAAATTAGATTTTTGCTGAAATACCATATATCAAACATCTAAAAAGGAAACAAAGATGAATAATTAAAAGAAGAAAAAAAATCCTTTAATCAAATACCCACAATACGTTGTTTTGAGCAGTTGCAACATCCAACTAGTTGTTGCAGCCATTGCCAAGTTATCCCCTTAATTACTAAATCTACCTCTTTTTTTAATTAAGCCTCCCTTCTTGTGATCAATTACAAGTGTGACAATATAATGGGAAACACTTCTCCACATTAAAATGACCAATCAAATCTCTCAACAGATGTGTTGAGCTAATTTTCTGCCTCGCCAAACTTTCACTCAATAATTTACTTGCTCTTGGTCTAAAAATTGGTACTTTTAAGATACAATATACATGTAACAAAATTACCATGTCTAACTTCTTTTTCCTAAGGAAGTAAAAACAGCTTTTGATCATTGCTTATAAACTTTTGCAGGAGTATTTTGGGAGCAGGGGTTTTCCCAATGCAAGGTAGTGGTTATGGGTGGCTCCACTAAAGAAAATAAAAAAAACACCTGACTAATTATAGTCGGAGAGTGATTTTTATAAATTACTTGATTATTACTCCCTCCATTCCTAATTATTTGACGTTTTGAAGCTTTGCACAACTATTAAGGAAGTTAAAACTCCTATAAAACTCCACTAAAAACTAAAAAAACACCTTGCATAGATAAATGAAAACTAAATTATAGATGATAAAGATGAGAGATAAATATTGTTAGAGGATAGAGAAAATATAGAAATTATAAGAGAGAGAGAGAGTATACCATTAAGATATTAAAGAGAGGAGAAAATAAAGGAGAATTATTGAGTATTAAATTAGGGGTAATTTTAGACCAACTCCTAGAACGTAAAAATAGGAACAAAATTTGTTCTCTAAAACGTCAATTAAATAGGAATGGAATAGACTGAAATGTACAACAATGTTTTCAACAAAACAAAAGAACAAGGATCAAAAACAATAACACTGTCATATAATGGACCTCAGCCCCGTATCATATCTCACTTTAACCTAAATTTACATTCGTTCAGTCAATAGTAGTTAGTAATCAAGGCCCACACATGAATGTGGACATATAACCAGGTGTATATCAAGTATTTTAGCCGATGTCACAGAAGGTAAAAGGAACTTATTTTATCTAACAGAAGTTACAAATAAATTAAGACTACAATTAGCCCTTTTTTTGTTTTTTGACAGGGAAATCAAGACTACCATTTTGCCTACTAATGGAAAATCAAATAACCATTCTTTGTCGAAAACCAAAAAATGAAGAAGACCAAAAAATAGATATTACAAACTGTCGCGCAAACGCTAAAAGAGAATGAATTGATCTTGAAAGACCCTCACATTCCTTAATGTACAAATATCTCAAATTTATTGGGAAACTAAATATTGCATGTCCAGAATATCTTCGTATCTTGTCCTTAACACCATATTCTTTAAAACAGATCAAAAATAACAAACATACACAACATACTACAATCACCAATCAATTTGAGGTTATGTGAATACTACTCAGTTATAAGTATCACAAACTTCAAAACGAAAAAATAGCAAAAAGAAATTTCAGTTAACAATGATCTTACCAAACAAAGCTCCACGCAAAGCAACTCTAACCATCAAAGCCTGAAATTTGACTAAGAAACAAATATCAGAATAAGGACAGACTTCAAATTTACAAATCAACTAATGAAGCTACTGAGTCAGCATATAACAAAACTACCATTCCCTCTTTACTATTCACCTAGCAAAAAATGATATTACAAATTTCCAAAAATGAGAAATTAAAAATAATATAGATATATATAAAAACAAAAAAGTCAAATATTGTAACCTTAAAAAATCAAATAAAAGAAAATTGAAACCACTGTAAACTTTACCTAATTTAACCCAATAAACCCGTTAGGGTGGTTTAATTAATTAAAGTATGAGAAACCAAAAAGTTTTCCTATTTTTTTCCTACCCTCCCTACTGAGATAAGAAGCAACAACTAGATCGATAGCGCATAATAGTCTGTTATGTTTTTTCCAATTAACATTCGGGGACCTTAGTGAATCAAATACTAAAGGAAAATCGAAACCACATTAACCCCACCCATAAACACAATGGTACTGGTAATTTGGAAGGGTTTTGCAAGAATGTCGCTTAAAGGAAATGTACATACAGATATGACCCACTAAACCCTAACCAAATTTATTGAAAAAATCATAGAAAAATTGTAGCTTCAAACTGAAAATAAATTTGTGAGCTGATATTGGATCCAGTAGAAAGAACAACACTTAAAATAAGGTGAAATAGTCAAGAAAACGATTACATAGATTTAATTAGATGTAAATAAAGCTTGACATGAATGGAAATTGGAACGTACTATCATTTTGAGAGCAATTTCCAAGTGTTTGAGGGGAGGAATCGATTGTAGGGCACAGAACTGAGAGCTTGCTTAGTTTAGTGTTGGACAAAAATGGACATAGTAGGAATTATGATTTTTGATGCTAGTTGGTTTAAGGTTGCAATAGGAGTAATGAAATTTTTTAAATTATCAATATTAATTTTTATCCAAATCTTTTTATCTAGAAAGTCGGGGTTAGTTTTTCACCATTTTATTTTTTTATCTATTACATTTTAAAATACAATTCTTTTTCGTGATTTTGAATAGAAAAAATATAAATATATATATGAGAGAAAAGAGACGGAGAAAAATAGAATTTTTTTTTTGTGTTTGTGAGTTTTATAGTAATTTAAAGTATATTATTATTTAATTCTTATTAAAAGGATAATTTTTTTATATTTTAAAAAATTCACAAACACGGTCTTAAGAGGAAAAGGCGAGCATGGCATAATAAGTTTCATAATTGGAGTATCAAATATCACAATTACAATATATGTAAATATCTTTATAATTAATACAATATCAATATCACTAAATATAACATTAATATTGAAATTATTACAATAATCAACACATTAGTCTTATATGAAAAAGGAAATTATTAACCTCGCATTAAAAAGAAAATAAATGTATTAAGCAAGCCAAAAATTTCAAGATCATCAAAACATATTCGATCCTTATTATTATTCATTTGAGTAAATATTCGTAACTATTTCAGAGTTGAATAAATATTCACAACATTTGGTGGGGAGAAAAAGGGGTAGTTATGGGTCTCAAATGTATATTTAAAATACATTTTATTTGTTGATGTATTAGTAGATAACATACTTCATTTGAATAAATATTCACAATATTTGGTAAGGTTTTAGAAATATTTTTATTTTAAAAAAGAAGGAAAGCATTAATTGTTTTTAATATTACCCCAATAATAAATATGAATTCTTTTGATTAATAAATAACACTTTTTTTTGTTGATAATATAAACAATTGATATATTTAATGCTTTACATTCATTTTGGTTCGTTAGTATAAATCTAAAACTATATATATTAAAGAAATGAGATGAAAGTAATGTATATTTTAAGATATTAAATTTGGTATCAAAAACAGATAGATAGTATATATTAACTTTGACTTGATAAAGAGTTTTAACTTAAACAACATACTTTCGTTCATACCACCAGACTAATGAGATTCTCATATGCAAGTATTTGAAATGAAATGGACTTAAACTAACTACACTGCACAACCAACTGTCATAAACTAACTTACCCAGCTGCTTTTATTAGCTAGCTTCATACTTGTTTATGTTATGCCTACAACCTAACATATCTAAACAATCCACACCACAAAAATGACAACACATTTAAGAAAACAAAATACGCAGTCATATCATATACAAAATACAAGAACCAAGTCTCTATTTATGCTTTTGTAAGATTCTACCTTGACTATAGTTGAATGTATCAACTACAAAAAAAACACGTGTTACTGTTGAATTTATCAACACCTAATACTACCAAAAGGCAAAGGTTTTGTATCCATCTTCAAAAGGGTGTACAGAACTATATTGTGTGTTACACAGGAACCATCCGTTGCTTATTTACACCGTGCCTGGATCGTCTGACGGGTCGAGGTGGACTGCAAAAAGTTTATGAATTGTTTTAGTTAAACAGAGAGGATAAGAATAGAATACAAAGTTCACCTTAAAAAGTACCATCTCCTTCGGAAACTAAATTTATCCTTTGCTCACTCTCTTGAATTTCAAGTTCTTGAATTTGGTATAGTCACTGAATGGGTATTTTGAGAATCAATTCATATGTTGACAAAAGAAAATGAATTTGGTATATATAGACTGAATGGGTAAAACAGAAGTCAGGGTGACATCTAAAATGTTAACTAGGATAACCATATTTATCGAGTTCAAACATTTCTTGAAATAAAAATTTTAGGAGGAACTTACCCCCTTGTTCTATCTCTAAAATCATGCATTCAAGGAGAAATTTCATGCTCTCAACGGCACTTTCAATATCAGAATTATCAACTCGTTGTTTCATGACAAAGGTTACAAGTGAGGCCCCAGGTTTGAGACCATCAGGCACTATAGCAAAACCAGCAGGTAGTAACAACACATCTCCCCCGGTTCCATTATAGAGAGATGAATAGACATCTCGTTCAGTCATTGGTGCTGAAATGATGGAGCAAAACCCACCCTTTGAAGCCTCTTGCAATAGATATTCACTTTCCTGTCAAATCAAAGTCATAAAGCAAGTTAGCAATTTCTAAGGCTGGAATCTATAAATGAAGAATATCAGTGAAAAAAACTAAAACCTTTGGCTCCGTGGCAAACAGACTCTTGTATATTTCTCTCTTAAGTAGAGTAACACAGTTACTGCCATCCTCTGTGACAGATTTTATCATTTCTTCACGTTTTCTAAAACTTTGTGGGGTAATCGGCCACTGGATGGATTGCTTAGCATTAGTAGTTCATATAATACAATGGATTAACTGTTCCAAATCAGGAAAGCAGAGTGAAACAGTGATACCTGTAACTCCACATTCTTTTTCACAAGGAAATCAAAAACTTCAAATGGTGTTACTTCGAGTCGGAAGGTAGTCACAGCTACATACATGTTCCACCCCAAAACGTTGACATGACCTGTCATACTCCTCAAAACCCTTGGTTTCTGGTTGTGCAAAATAACCCATTTTCTGTCATCAGGGGTTGCACTCACAATGTCTAGAAAAACCACCTTCATCGACTCGGTTAAATTCAGTAAAAGAGTATGAACTGCAATTTCCAAAACAAAGATTTAAGCTATCAAGACAGTTGCACTTGTAACAAATTATAGTAAGACCAATAAATACAAGAATGCATCAGAACCAAAAAACCTTAGTATTTATTTTATACTAAAGATTCCTGTTAAAAATCAATCACATGTACAAACAAAATGTTGGTTATATATTTTATAATTTTAATGATGACAATATTATTGGGTTTATGAATTTGATTTAAATTGTTTGGGCTGATTTAAATTTATTATATGTTGATTTTTTGTAGCCCAAGATTGGAATTATGGTCCATTAGTATATTCCTTCTATATTTAAGTTTGCATGTTGCATGTTGCTGAAAAGATCTTTAATATAATTTAGTAATGATAAGCAATTCAATTTGAAAAGGAAACTAAATAAGGTACCTGTTATCTAGTGATTGGCTAGTAACAAACTTTATCAAATATCTCCTTTTTCCTTTATTTATGGTGTTTTGGTTTGACTTGAAAACATATCCTTGATTTATCAAATCTGTTGGACTCTTTAATTGCTAATATCATGGGGTATACCAACTTTGATATGAGTTTCCTATTCTATCTTATGTTCATAACCGTTGGTCAATATTAGTAGCTAATATTATGGGATTTAAATCATCTGATTTCTTGCTATGGAATTTAAATCATCTAATTTATTGCTAACAATTATTTTATAGCCGTTGGGTCTCTTTTTATATACAAGAAGCTAATTCACGTTGCTATACAGAGAAGAATCATATTGAGAGCTTTCATTGTTTATTTACAGCTATTCATTGTACTGTCTATAATTCTTTGTGGCTGAAAAATAAGAAGTCTATTGTAATTTCTTTTATTATATTCGAAGTTCAAGTTTTGTTTGGCTTGGTTTATCTAGCAGTAGATAGGATCTGTTCATAGAGAACTTTCAAGGTTACAGAGGTGCAAAGGTCTCAGTGGTGAGAAAGGTTGCAGAGGTGCATAGGGGGCAGAGGTGTCCATCAGTGAAAAGCTTCTTTGTAACAGGGAGTTATTTTTATTATATTTAATTGAATATTAAGTTTAATAAAAAGAGTCTACAATCCTAGTTGGGATTGGACGTGAATTAGGCCACTAGATAGAGGATAGAGTTTACATTTCTGCACTTTTAACTTTCTGTCTGTTTGATTTCTGGGTATTCTGCTTTATTAGTTTGTAGTTACACGAATTCAGACACTAAAACAGACACGTCTAGCTGTCTGATAATATTAAACGAAGAACATAAGTTAAAGCAAACACTAAAGCAGACAGGTGTAGCTGTCTGAATTATAAATGTAGCAGAAAATTTTAAAAAGATTTCACTGTTTATCACTTTAAGCATAAACACCTATTCACCCCCCCCCCCCCCCCTCTCTAGGTGTGCACATACATAGAATTACACAAAATTGCCGTTGCTCCCAAGTTTCAAGACTTACAACTATAGTCTACAAATTGAAAAACAATGAACACTAAAAAAGAAAAAAACACCAAAGTCTGATTCCTTTGGTTATAACACTAGCCTGAACAAAGATTTCAATGAACATTAACAATATTTTTACAATTAGAGTTGAAATTAGAATTACCAGATACTCTCATAGATCTAGCGAACCACTAATTGGTACTTGCGTACCCAAACAAGGTTTTTTACATACCAAAACTCTAAATTTAGCGCACCCAAAAATTTATTTGTTGTTTAACTATAATTGCACAAATATCAATATTATAACTCACTATTGGATGCACAAACATTACATTTGTACTAAAACATTTATAAAATAATCAACTTGTTGATTCAACTAAAAATCTTCTATAAACAAACTTAGGCTTATTATATTTTAAGAGAATTTCTAACTATAAGAATTTATATAAAGATACCTTAACATATCGTGTTTTAGCTATATAGCATACCGCATACCAAAACATACCACATTTAAGTAATACCGGTTGAAATACAGTTTGATAAGCGAATCCTACGTTCTTACTGATTTTGGAAATACAAATTAAAAACTAGTAAAATATAATTTTATAGAGTAAAAATCTTTGGAATGAAAGAACATAAACTTAGGATCACATCCCAATATACAGTAATCATGAAATTCATCACATCCAATAAACACATGGATTTGAAAGAAAAAGTATACAACTGTTACCAAGTTCTATCACTATGGATAGTGGGAGACACTAAGCTATGTTAGTATAGCAAAAATATGGTTCCTACATCCATGCAGATCATGGTGATAGAAAAGTGGTGTCAAGGAAATCCCAACTGCTGGTGGTATAAAGTTTACCAGAAACCTTTTAGCCAACTTATACACAAAGCTTGAAAATCAAACTAATACTATCTAACTTTTAAGAAAATAACTTGGTATCAGGCCTAGAAAAAAGAAAGAAAGAAAAATACTTGTTAACCTGCCAATATACTCAAGAATGTGCCTATTTAATCCTATTAGTAACTGCATTTTGGTTAGCTGCTTGATTATGTACAACAGGCGTTGCATTGTCCAGCAGTCCAACCTGAGCTGGAATTGCTACATAGAAATATTTATTTTTCTAAAATTATTAGCATTAAGAGGTTAAAACAAATCCAAAATAGTTGTTATGCGGCAATCTAGGTCGGTAGGTTCCATCAGATTAATCCCAACCATTTTTGACCTTTTTGACATATTCCTCCCAAAGATTTTCAGCAGCCTCAAGTATTTGAAAATCTGTCATTTCATGCTTTATGATTGTTCACAACGAAACTCCTTACAATAACCACATTTTTTTCTGTTATTTATACTATTTTAACAATTTTAAGAGCAATGCAATGCAATGCATGTATATCCATAAGACAAGCTAAGCAACTCTTTGTCATTTGTGCAAACATGATTTTAATGAGATAAACTTCTATTTTTGAGTTGACAATAATATACCTTTACCATTCACTTGCATCCTGTCAATAGTTAATATTCTATCGTTTCGCTTTAAAGTGGTTTTCATAAATTCCTTGAAAGCTTCCGAGGAAATATAATTTGCTTCATGTAGTTCTAGGAAACCAGCCTCGTTATTTTCACTGTTCCCAAGGACATCTCTGGGGATGGATGTTTGCATTGGCGTTTCATCATCGTCAACAGGATTCATTTCAATGTCGGAATCAAAATCTAGTAGATATACTTCTCGAGTCAGCCACAAAATAATAATAAAATAAATTGAGAAGCAATAGTCAAAAACTATTTAGAGCAGAAAAGATATCAAGCATTTATCATTTCTCAGCAACTCATTAATTGACACACTTACATCTCTTTATTGGCAAAAGGAAAGTTTATCCAAATTTAAGAACATGGGGATAACAATAAATATACTTTACATACTAGTTCATGAAAGTAATGCTAAGCCCCAGAAAATTTATTATCTACAAACTAATTGGGTTAGGTTAACAAATAACAAGACTTTTGTTAGAATTCGATCACACACGTACACGACAGTAAAGAATTAACATAGAAATTTATGTGATTCTCCAATTTGAGTAATCCACGGGAATGACGTTCCATTTGTTATTCACTTGTTACGAGTTTTACAATAGAGATTATATAAAATTGTTACTCCTATTCCAACTCTAATTCACATTGTAGCCTAAATTCTTGTCCGCTTCCGGCGCGCCCCGCGCCAATGCTGCAGAACTTTCACCGATAGCGCGTCACGCGCAACTCATAACTATGTACTGGCTCGCGCTACCCCACACCCCCAACCTTTGATTCACAACCTGATAGGCCAGTGCTTTGCTCCGCACTTGGCCTTTTTGGAGCTTCTCAATTATGAGTCACAAGCTCCAACAACTTTGATAATTGATATTACCAGTAGCATAATCCAATTTACCAAAACAAATTGCTTTAATATTTCAAGTTTCCACCCATGGACAATATATATTCACCAAATTTTAAGTTGATGCAAAAATGAAGCCCAAAACTTCTACACTGTGGCAATTAAGAAACTAAATTAGGCAAATATTCATCGCCAAATTGTTACAAGTCTAAAATAGAGCCTATAACCGGACTTCCATCCTCCAAACAAAAATAATCATTATTAACAAAACAAATTTAAACCAGAGAACACATTAAGAGAGTGCTAGAACAACAAATTTAGAGCAAATACGTAAAATTCTAGGAAACTACATTGATGTTTCGTAACTTCTAGATTGACAAGTTTTCATTAAAAAATAATAAACAGTAAACTCGACAAACAATTATTTCCCATGCTTTACCAAAAAATATAAAAATAAATTAAATTATATGATTTAAGAATAATATTGGCCGTCTCTGTCCCTTTCCGTTTATTGTCATCCATATACAGTAACTAAAGACGAAGATCAGGAACTTCATTTGTCATTAATCAACATGTTCTATAATCATGTCATACATAAATGTAAAATATATATATAAAAAAAAAGCTGATAGAAATATGAGAGCTTACTAGAAATTATACCTCTATAAGATGATTGATGGACAAGAGAGATACAGAGCTTGAAAATGATTTGTTTAGTTGAGAGGGAGAAACAGAAGTTGGATTATATAGCGTGATCTTTTTCCCGCCCTTTGGTTTTCCTCTGATAAAATTGTTCACGATCCCGAGGAGTACGTGAGAATCACGTGGGATAGTACCTACGCCAAGTGAGTGATGATAAATATGTGGTATTACAGTCCACAGTCTTCTAGAATAACATGGAAGACCCTAGATTAGACCTGGCAAACGGGTCAAGTCATCGTCCGACAATGGATTAAGTTATAATGATCTAAATTTTGGTGAATGAAAAAAATAAAATTTAAAATTCTCTTTTTGACGGACGAGACGAGTTGAATTGAAAAAATTAAGTTCAAAACCCGTCTTTTGAAGGTCGGGTCGGGTCGACCCGCGAGCTTAGGCCGCTTTCTGACGCCTTAAAATATGTATACACAATATATTCTGAATCGACAAATACATGGTACATAATTTAAATACAACTTAATTTATACAATTGTCGTATAAAATACGACCAAACATAAGCTAAGAGTTTTAACACGAATATTGTGACGCCCTCAAAATAGGTATACATCACCCATCTTGAGTCGCCAAATACATGGTACAAAATTTAAATTCAACTTAATTATACAACTGTCGTATAAGATACGACAAAATATAATATGAGAGTTTTAATACGAATATTATCTTCTAGACAGTATTCAAACTCAAATGGAGTCCTCAATACATTTATTATCACACTATTTCATAGAATAGTGAGGACTACTAATTGTGACGCCCCCAAAACATGTATGCATTACCCATCTTGAGTCGTCAAATACATGGTACAAAATTCAAATACAACTTAATAATACAGCTGTCGTGTAAACAATACGACAAAATATAAACTAAGAGTTTTAATAAGAATATTGTCATCTAGACAATATACACACTCGAAAGGAGTCCTCATTACATTTATTGTCACTTTATTTATGAGAATAGTGAAGACTACTAATCTTATCATCTAGAGGCCAGTCACTCCGGTTCCCAGAGCTCATCCATTTATATTCTCATTTCACGAAGAAACGGTGAAAAAGAAAGGGTGAAATTTCAATAGCCCGATAAGAAATATTATGACTAAGATAATGCGAGAATAAATTATCGTTAGCCTTCAATGATGTTAAAGCGATAAAATACAATAGACATCAAGTTTAGCTGCGATTGGAACAAATAATCCATTAAAAGAGTCAAGTAGAGAATAAAATCTACTATCTTTTGTGATTTAAAAATTTTCATCACTTTTATCATTTGAGACTCGAACAATAAATAATCCACATCATCAAATAATCCCTGCACTACAGGCCAAAGATATTATTTAGTATCACGACCACGAATTATCCATGCACTATGGGCCAAAGATAATCGTGTTTTCATTAACGATCCTGATCATGCCATAAAACAATTCATTTTTGCTCCCTTGGCCGAAAAGAATCCATAGCCATAATCATACCAAAAATTGTTCATCAATGACCTTCTTGGACGATGAGGACTTTTTCCACATCATTTGTAACATTACGATTCATGGTTATCTGAGAATAATTCCTGGTCATAATCATACCAAGTCCATCTATGCAATACAGGCCACAGATGACTTTCAACATAATATAAACATGAGGATGATGATAATGACATAATAATTCAATAAAATAAGTTCAAGAATTAATTTATCCAAAAACCAATAATGTCCAAATTGTCAACATGATACTGCTTTGTAGAGTAAAATTCAAGAATGCTCAGAAGAATATTTTCACGAAAATATACTGGATGAAATGCAAACATCCAGGATATTCCACTAATTTCATGGAGTATAGAAGTCAAAACTTTAACCAACTGAGTATAATAGAATATATGAAATTACAAATGGATTTTTTGTTCGCCATGCAGTAATCCACGATATCTGAGATCATTTTCACAATTTAATAAGGAATGAATCTAAAGGATCATTCACCACGCGTGTGGTAATCCACATAGGCGAGTTATTCCAACAAAATAATAAAGAATGGAATAATGGAAGAATTCACCATGCATGCGATAGATCGCACGTATATGTTATTCCCAATGAATAATAAATAATGGAACCAGATCGAATTATAAACCTTACGCAGAAAGATATATTTCGATGAGAATAATAAATAATGGAACCAGGTCGCGTAAACGCATGCATGCAGGATATTCGACAAAATAATAAATAATGGAACCAGGTCCGGTGTGAGACCCCAGATTTTATCAATAAAGATTTAAATTTTGTCAAAATAATTTTTTAATATTATGGTGTGAATTTGAGATAATATTATAGTTGTGGGTAGTATTTATAAATTTTACAAAGTATGCACAGTGGTTATATTATATTCGATTGGTGGGGAATATTCGGTTTAGCGAGGAATAATATTAATGCAACTACTCAATCATTGGTGGACCCCAGCATAATGTAATTTCATTCGGATTGAGAAAGCGACAAAAATATTTTATTGAAATAACGGAAGTTTTACTAGTAGTTCTTGTTGAACTACTTTCGGTAGTAAAAAAATACGATGTCGTGTGGTTGCATAGTAGCTTTGCGGTATTGATTATTGATGCTTATGTGAGAAGTCACTCGGTTTGATTCCATTATTGTCGATTAATAATATGAATTATTATAGCGATAATGACGTTTTGTTTTATTCGTATTATTAACGTAATAAAGCGAAACATCTTTTATATAAAATAGAATACTTTATTAAAGTTATTACATAAATAGAATATATTATATTTTATTATGCATAGTGTTGCATAGTGTTTTGCATAGTGTTTTGCATAGTATTGCATAGTGTTTGCATAGTAAAATGTTTTTATATAAATAGAATATATTATATTTTATTTAAAAGATTTTTCTTTAAATATGGACCGTCGATTAAAGTAAATCAATGGATAGTTCATGGATTAATTCTTATGCATTCCATTTTCTATAAATGAAGCTCATTCCTTCATTATTTTCTTTACGAATTCATTGAAACTCTAGAGAGAGAAATTATAGAGAGAAGCTATAGAGAAAATTATAGAAAGAAGAAGATTATCGCTACTTCACTACTTATCGTATTAGGTTCTTTTTACGGTAAAGGGTGTTATTCTTTCTTCTTGAAGAGAACTTACATTATTCCATTCACTATTATTATTACATTGGAATAACTTTTGTAAAAGTGGCATACCTATACATAACTTTGTATCTGTGGCATACCCTATACTTGGTGAAATCCTTATGTTATTCCATTGCTTTATTATTACATTGGAATAACTTTGTATGTCTGTGGTTTACCTATACTTGGTGACATTCTTCTATTATTACATTGGAACATCACATGCATGTGTTTTACAGGACTGGTTCCGCTTTTTTATTATTCTGTTGGAACATCACATGCATGTGTTTTACACACGGACTGGTTAAATCTTTATCATTCTGTTGGAATATCTATCTGTGTGTTTTTCACGGATCTGGTTCCATCTTTATTATTCATTGGAATATCACATCGATTGTGAATTTCACGACGACTGGTTAAGATTATTATTATTACATTGGAATAACTGTCTACATCTGCAAGTACCGCGCGTATGGTGATTTCTTTTGTTATTCCATTCTTTATTATACTCGGTTGGTTAAAACTTTGACTTTATACTCCATGAAATTAGTAGAATATCCTTGATATTTGCGTTTCATCCAGTATCTTTTCATGGAAATATTCTTCTGATCATTCTTGAATTTTACTCTACGAAACAGTATTATGTTGACAATTTGGACGTTAATAATTCATGGATTAAATAATTCTTGAATTTGTTTTATTGAATTACTATGTCATTGTCATCATCCTCATGTTATATTATGTTATCTTTGCTTTGCGTGCATAGATGAACTTAGTATGATTATGACCGAGGATCATTCGGTATAATCATGACTTGATATAAATGATGTGACAAAAGTCCTCGGTGGCTTTTTGTAATGCGATGATGGATAGTTTTGGTATGATTATGACCGAGGGGTGATTCGGTATAGTCATGACCATTGATAATTTGATGAAAATCCTTGGCCAAGTAATGCGGGGATGATTAGATGTGGTGGTTTATTATTATTGGTGAGTCTCGTGATAAAAATTGATGAAAACCTTTTAAAACCTAAAAGATAGTAGACTTTATTCTCTACTTGACTCTTTTAATGGATTAGATATTCACCGCAGATTAAAGCTGGTTGTCTATTGTATTTTATCGGTTTAACATTGTTGAAGGCTAATGATAATTTATTACGCATTATCTTAGTCATAATATTTCTTATTGGGCTAGTTGAGCTCACCCTTTCTTTCTTTGTTCTCTTCGTGAAATGAGAACATATATTTGGATTTAGTCGGGAGCGGAGTAATGGTCCGGAGGATAGCATTAGTAGTCTTCACTATTACGTGAAATAGTGTGATAATAGTTGTAATGAGGACTCCTTTTGAGTTTGTATAATATCTAGTAGACAATATTTGTATTCAAACTCACGGTTTATGTCGTATTATTATATACGACGCAGTTAGGTTAGTAAGTTGTATTTGAATTTATGTACCATGTAAGTGGCGACCCAAGATGGGTGGCGATACCTAATTTTGGGGCGTCACGGTTGGTATCGAGCTTTGAGGATATGATCCTGGCTAAGATGTGAGATAAGAACTAGGAGGGGAGAGGCGGAAATTCCTTCGCTAGTATGACCTACCTAAGTTTATTTGGTATTTAATTGGTCGGTCGAGTATAGGGATAATATTTGATATATTAATTAACCCTTGTGTTGTGGCGGTGTTTGGAAATGGCGGTGAAAATATTCACAATGGAGTGAATGTGACCGTTGTGACACCTTTAATCACTAATCGAGAGTTAATGCAAAGGTGTCGGACGAGGAACAAATTAGAGATATCCACGTAGTAAATGAAGAACTAATTGTTGCACTTTTAGAGCTAGCTAGTTGCGAGAGGTAGCGGTGAAAGTGAGGAAGAAGAGGAAGAAGAGGAACACGAGGAGAATTGGTTAGAAGAAATTTATGATCAAAACTTAGAATTACAAAATCGTGTTCGTGAGCTAGAAGAACAGGTTGAAGAGCAAGCAAGCGGTCGTGGAACAAAGGGATACAACAATTCAAAATTGGGTTACCCGATATGTGATGCTCGAACAAAATCACGCTTTGGCGGGGGTGTAAGATATTAAAGTTGGAATCGAGAATTTAAAATCAAAGATCATTTGAAAGAAGAAACAAGCGAAGCGAAGGAGAATAGGCGATGCATGGGTAAAAAGGCTTGCTGTAGCGTTGATAGTGTAGAAAAGACGTCAAGATCAATAAAGCCAAAATAGATGAAATGGACTTTGCTTTTTGAATGAGAATTGGGAGAACCAACATCGAATTGAATTACCACGTGCATAGCGGTCAACCCGAATTCGATATGGATCGGAGAATAATGATTCAAATCATGGATCGAGGAATGTGAAAGAAGCACTTAAGGGTGGAATGTACCTATAGTAAAGTCAAACTTCGGTAATTTAAGCGAGGCGTTTTCGAGAAACCGAGCGAAGTTATTATTACGGTAAATTAATTATTGCGAAGTCTATACTTTATTCAATACAAGTTCTACCCACTCTTTTATTCTACCTAGTTGTGTTCAATGTTTAAATTTGACTCCGAAAAAAAAATTAGACTTTGATTTATCTATTGAAACTTCGTTGGGAGAAACCTTCGTTACCTCCATTGTTTATTAATCTTGTTGTTTCAAATAAACACTTTCACGATCTTATATCTTTAAAAATTCTTGCCTTTGAGGTAATTTTTGAAAACGATTGATTAACTACTTATTATTCTTTTTGTAAGGTTGTTAGTTTTCATATTCCTAACCAACCTGTTATACGAATTCAAAGTAACCAAACCCTAAAGTTAATCACTGTTATATCAAGCCATAAGTAAAGAGCCCCGATCCTTTCGTTGTTGACTTCCTTGTGTGGAATGCACCGAAGCCGGACTTTCTGTAGGCGACATCGTGAATGAAGATGGCAAGTTTATAGGTATCATTGTGAGGCTATCTAGGTTAAGGGATAGAAGTCACAGTTGGTATCAATGTAACGTACTATCCAAGTCTTGGATAAGAGTAGCGATTTTGAATGATATTTCTATCATTAATAAATTTCTTTGACGTATTCTTGAAGATTTCTAGCCTACCCTAGGCGTGAAATCGAATTTTGTATTGACCCCGATCAAAAACTCATTTCTTAAACCCTCAAATATTTCTTCAATTAAAATGAGCAGTTTACGTGGTTTATAATGAAAGTCATAATAAAAGCATTGGACTAATGAAAATCATGGGTATCGTGGTATTAGTAAGTGTTATAATGAGTTATGTTGGTTATTATGAGAAAACATGAAAGTTTCTTAGAAATCACAAAGAGTTGAAAATCGATTTTAGTGAAAAGCGTAACATGAAATTCAATTGACCATATCTCCTATTATATTTTGAATTTTTGAATGTGGTCAAGTCCTAGAGTTAGATCTATGAGTTACCTAACTAATCCAAGTGGAATTACTGGAAAAGGTGTTGTAGATTTTTGTGTGGACTGATTTTAGCAAAGGAGTGCAAAGCTGCAAAAATTTAGAAAAAGCTTTCTGCCATGATTTTAGAGAGGCTGTTTCGGCCACTTAAATTATGAGAAAAATTCTGACCTTTTGGGACATGAAAGTATATGGTATAAAGTACCTCCTGTCCAAAAATGAGCTCATTCGACTTAAAATGAGCAAGTTATGACTATTTCAATATTTAGGTTTTTCCGGCGAAAACGCTATATAAGGAGTTCTATAACTCAGATGACCATGAAATTTAAACTGGAAGCTCACGTTAACATGTGTAAGGTCCTGCCAAGATTTGGGAATTTTGGAGTTAAACTTGAGGTAGCTAATTTCTTAAGGAATTAAGTGGAAATTGATTTTTAAAAATAGTAAATGAATTTTAAAATTAGAGAAAATATATTTTCATTATGGGACTATATTATGCTAAATCCCAGAAAAGAAATATTTTTGGGGCTGATTTGGTATTTTCATGAAAATAGTTTAATTCTGAACATATGAGTTAAATATGTTATGTGAAATAATAAAAGTTGAAAATAGGATTTTATGGTAGAGAATCCTATATAGAGTATATGCATATTTTTGATGAGGATTTGATAATTGGTGATGATATTTTATGAGTATGACATTTTGAATGATTAAATGCATTATATGGTAAAGCGTAAACAATTGAGATAAATTGTTTATAAATTTAAGAAGTGATTAAAATATTGTTATAATATTAATGATATTAGATTATGAGATTATTAAGTGATTGAAAACATGGGGATATTCTTGAATCACGGATAAATTATATTATAAATGTTTAATATTTATCCTTTATCTCATTTGATTGATTCTTTATATCATTATCCCCGTGTTTTATATTATGTTGAAAGTCATACGTGGTATTTGTAGTGCATAGATGGACTTGGTATGATTATGACCACGGATTATTCGGTATAATCATGTAGTAAATGAATACACAATTATCTTTGGTAGTAGTGCATGGATAATTTGTGGTCGTGATCTTAATGAATACACAATTATCTTTGGTAGTAGTGCATGGATAATTTGTGGTCGTGATATCTTAATGAATATCCTTGGCACGTAGTGCGGGGATGATTCGATGATGTGGATTAATTATTGAAAGTGAGTCTCATTGAATGAAATATTAATTCATGGATGTGTTCAAAGTCATCGTGGGTTTACGTGCATAGATGGACTTGGTATGATTATGACCGGGGATCATTCGGTATAATCATGTCAGTAATTGAAAACACAATTATCTTTTAGTAGTAGTGCATGGATAATTTGTGGTCGTGATACTAATGAATACACGATTATCTTTGGTAGTAGTGCATGGATAATTTGTGGTCGTGATCTTAATGAATATCCTTGGCACGTAGTGCGAGGATGATTCGATGATATGGATTAATTATTGAGTGAGTCTCGTGAATGAAATATTAATTCATTGATGTGGTAAAAGTCATCTTTAGTAGTAGTGCATTGATAGACTTGGTATGATTATGACCACGGATTATTCGGTATAATCATGGTAGTAATTGAAAAACGAATATCCTTACCCGATGGTGCATGGATAATTCATGGTTGTGATCTTATTAAGGTGAGTCTCGGCATTATTGGTTTCTGATTGTATATCTTTTTTTTTGTAGTGCAAAGATGAATTGTTAATGAATATCTTTGGTAGGATTGTAAAAATGAATTTAATGTTTTCAATGATAAAGGTATTCAAGGTATTCTCATCTCTTTATCATATACAGTCGTACCCTAATTTTGAGGCGAAATTCCATAAGGAGGGAGATTGTGAGACCCCAGATTTTATCAATAAAGATTTAAATTTTGTCAAAATAATTTTTAATATTATGGTGTGAATTTGAGATAATATTATAGTTGTGGGTAGTATTTATAAATTTTACAAAGTATGCAAGTGGTTATATTATATTCGATTGGTGGGGAATATTCGGTTTAGCGAGGGAATATTAAATACAATGGCTCAATCATTGGTGGACCCTATGTAATTATTGTCGGATTGAAAGCGACAAAAATATTTTATTGAAATAACGGCGGAAGTTTTAAAGTGATTCTTGTTGAACTACTCGGTAGTAAAAATACGATGTACGTGTGGTTGCGTAAGTAGTAGCATTGCGGTATTGATTATTGATGCTTATGTGAGAAGTCATTCGGTTTGATTCCATTATTGTCGATTAATAATATGAATTATTATAGCGATAATGACGTTTTATTTTATTCAGTATTATTAACGTAATAAAAATGAAACATCTTTTATATAAAATAGAATACTTTATTAAAGTTATTCTATAAATAGAATATATTATATTTTATTATGCATAGTGTTGCATAGTGTTTTGCATAGTGTTTTGCATAGTATTGCATAGTGTTTGCATAGTAAAATGTTTTTATATAAATAGAATATATTATATTTTATTTAAAAGATTTTTCTTTAAATATGGACCGTCGATTAAAGTAAATCAATCTGGACCGTTCATGGATTAATTCTTATGCATTCCATTTTCTATAAATAGAAGCTCATTCCTTCATTATTTTCTTACGAATTCATTGAAACTCTAGAGAGAGAAATTATAGAGAGAAGCTATAGAGAAAATTATAGAAAGAAGAAGAGTATTCTCTTTACTTCACTACTTACGTATTAGGTTCTTTTTTACGGTGAGGGTGTTATTCTTTCTTCTTGAAGAGAACTTACATTATTCCATTCTTTATTATTCTGTTGGAATAACTTTGTAAAAGTGGCATACCTATACATAACTTTTGTATCTGTGGCATACCTATATACTTGGTGAAATCCTTATGTTATTCCATTGCTTATTATTACATTGGAATAACTTTGTATCTGTGATTTACCTATACTTGGTGACATTCTTCTATTATTACATTGGAACATCCACATGCGTGTGTTTTACAGGACTGGTTCCGTTTTATTATTCATTGGAACATCACATGCATGTGTTTACACAGGACTGGTTAAAATCTTTATCATTACATTGGAATATCCTATCATGTGTTTTCACCGGATCGGTTCCATCTTTATTATTCTGTTGGAACATCACAGCCGGTGTGAATTTCACGACTGGTTCCGTTATTATTATTACATTGGAATAACTTTTGTACATCTGCAATCCGCATGCGTGGTGATTTCTTTTGTTATTCCATTCTTTATTATACTCGGTTGGTTAAAACTTTGACTTTTATACTCCATGAAATTAGTAGAATATCCTTGATATTTGCGTTTCATCCGATATCTTTCATGGAAATATTCTTACGATCATTCTTGAATTTTACTCTCGTAAACAAGTATTATGTTGACAATTTGGACGTTAATAATTCATGGATTAAATAATTCTTGAATTTGTTTTATTGAATTACTATGTCATTGTCATCATCCTCATGTTATATTATGTTATCTTTGGCTTGCGTGCATAGATGAACTTAGTATGATTATGACCGAGGATCATTCGGTATAATCATGACTTGATATAAATGATGTGACAAAAGTCCTCGGTTGGCTGTAATGCGGTGATGGATAGTTTTGGTATGATTATGACCGAGGGGTGATTCGGTATAGTCATGACCATTGATAATTTGATGAAAATCCTTGGTAGTGGTACGGGGATGATTAGATGTGGTGGTTTATTATTAAAATTTGAGTCTCGTGATAAAAATTGATGAAAACCTTTTAAAACCTAAAAGATAGTAGACTTTATTCTCTACTTGACTCTTTTAATGGATTAGATATTCATTGCAGATTAAAGCTGGTTGTCTATTGTATTTTATCGGTTTAACATTGTTGAAGGCTAATGATAATTTATTTACGCATTATCTTAGTCGTAATATTTCTTCTTGGGCTAGTTGAGCTCACCCTTTCTTTCCTTTATTCTCTTGAGGAAATGAGAACATGCATTGGAGACTGAAGTCGGGGAGCGGAGTAATGGTCGAGAGGATAGCATTAGTAGTCTTCACTATTACGTGAAATAGTGTGATAATAGTTGTAATGAGGACTCCTTTTGAGTTTGTATAATATCTAGTAGACAATATTTGTATTCAAACTCACGGTTTATGTCGTATTATACCACGACAGTTAGGTTAGTAAGTTGTATTTGAATTTATGTACCATGTAAGTGGCGACCCAAGATGGGTGGCGTATACCTAATTTTGGGGCGTCTCACATCCGCCAGAAACGCACGCACGTGATATCCCGGCAAAATAATAATAAAGAACATAATAATAACATATTTTCACCATGTATGCGTACTTGCATGACAAGTTATTCCAACATAATAATAAGGAATGGAATAATGTAAGAATTTCACCAAGTATAGGTAGGTAGTCAGCGTATCTGAGTTATTCCAACGAGAATAATAAAAAATGGAATAATAGAAGAATTTCACCAAGTATAGGATAGTCAGCGATATCTGAGTTATTCAATGAGAATAATAAAGAATGGAATAACAAAAGAATTTCACCAAGTATAGGGTAGTCGCGCGTATCTGAGTTATTCCAATGTAACAATAAAGAATGGAATAACAGAAGTTCTCTTCATAAATACAAAAAAAATAATACCCCTTACCTTAGAACAAACTAGATATAGGAGTAGTGAAGTAGCAGAATATTTTTCTTCTTTCTCTCTATAGTTTCTCTCTCTAGAGTTTCAGTGAATTCGTAAGAAATAATAAAGGAATGAACTTCTATTTATAGAAGAATGGACTTAATAGTAACTAATCCATGAACGGTCCAGATTGATTTACTTTTAAACGAACAGTCCAGATTGATTTAATAAAATATTCTAATAAAACAAAAATCTTTTAAATAAAATATAATATATTCTATTTATTGTCTAATAAAACAAATAACTTTATAAAAGTATTTTGTTTTATATAAAAGATTTTACTATGCAAAACACTATGTAAGCACTATGCAACACTATGCATAATAAAATATAATATATTCTAATTATTGTCTAATAAAACAAATAACTTTATAAAAGTATTACATTTTATATAAAAAGATTTTACTATGCAAAATACTATGCATAATTGAATATTATATATTCTAATTATTACCTAATAAAGCGAATAACTTTATAAAAGTATTACTTTTTTATATAAAGAGTTTTTTACATTTTATTACCCTAATAATACTAATAAAATAAAACTTATATATAAAATATAACAATCGACAATATTTGAATCAAATAACGTGAGATACTATGCAACAACTATGTAACAATAATTGAACAAAATGAGTGTTTTCTCACGTAAGCATCAATAATCAATACCGTGTCTTCTTATGCAACTACGCGTACATTGTACTTTTACTACCGAGTAGTTCAACAGTACTAACGGTAAAACTTCCGCCGTTATTTTCATAAAATTATTTTTGTCGTTTTCTCAATCCGACAATAATTCCGTTGTGGGGTCCACCAATGATTGTGTCGTCGTACGAATATTCGTCGACTAATCGAATATTATATAACAACTTGCATACTTTGCAAAATTTATAAATATTACTCACAACTATAACATTATATCAAATTCACACCATAAAAAAAATATTTCGAGAAAAATTAAATCTTTATTCGTAAAATTTGGGATTTTACACTAATGCTATCATCTGGACCGTCACTCCGTTCCCCGACTAGTCCCGGCTACGTTCTTATTTCCTGAAGAGAACAATGAAAGAAAAAGGATGAGCTCAACTAGTCCAGTAAGAAATATTATGACTAAGATAATGCAGAATAATTTATCGTTAGCCTTCAACAGTGTTAAACTGATAAAATATAACAAACATCAAGTTTAACTACAGCGGAACAAGCAATCCATTAGAAGAGTCAAGTGGAGCATGATATCTACTACCTTCTATGATTTAAAAGGTTTTTCATCACTTTTATCGCTGAAACTCGGCTTAATAAATAATCTACATCATTGATTCACCCTTGCACTACGGTCAAGGATATTCATTAGTATCACAACCACGAATTATCCATGCACTACGGGCCAAGGATATTCGTGTATTCATCAATGGTCATGATCATGCCAACAATTGTACATCAATGCACTGCGGGCTAATGAGGACTTTTATCACATTATTTATAACATTACGGTCATGATTATACCGAATAATCCCTGATCATAATCATACCAAGTCCATCTATGCACTACATGCCACAGATGACTTTCAACATAATATAAACATCCCGAATTTTATGAAATAAAAGTGTTCAATTTTCCTATTTTGGTGAATAGTTAAATTGATAAAAGTTTAAAGTTAAGGGTGACATTTAAAAAAATTTCAAAGTAAGTGATGATGAAGTTTTGTTTTATTAGTATTATTAATGTAATAAAATGAAAAGTTTTTTATATAAAAGCGAATACTTTTATGAAGTTATTCGTTTTATTAAGCTAATATAAAATCTTTTTTATATAAAGCAGAATACTTTTATAAAGTTATCATTTTATTAAGATAATAATTAGAATATATTATATTTTATTATGCATAGTATTTGCATAGTGCCTGCATACTGTTTGCATAGTAAAATTTTTTTATATAAAACAGAATAGTTTTATAAAGTTATTTATTTTATTAGATTATAAATAGAATATATTATATTTTA
The DNA here is from genome assembly GCA_020205615.1 of Panax quinquefolius. Classification (NCBI taxonomy): domain Eukaryota; kingdom Viridiplantae; phylum Streptophyta; class Magnoliopsida; order Apiales; family Araliaceae; genus Panax; species Panax quinquefolius. Next base: position 3,405,245 of record CM035155.1, on the reverse strand, counting down.
TTGTAAATCATTCGGATTTATACATTTAAAAGTAAATCAACTGACCGTTCATGAATTAGTTACTATGCGATCCATTCTCCTATAAATAGAAGCTCATTCCTTCATTATTTCTTACGAATTCACTGAAACTCTAGAGAGAAAAACTATAGAGAGAGTTCTTCTTCTATAATCTTGAGCGTATTTCTTTAGAGTTTAAGAAAGCTTTAAGCATAATGAAAGTTTTCTTCGAGTATATCCTCGCCCTACCAGTCGGAGTACTCTTCTTTCAAAGGTAAGGGATATTATTTGTTGTACTAGTAAGGGGTATTATTTCTTTTATATTCATGAAGAGAACTTACATTATTCCATTCTTTATTATTACATTGGAATAACTTTGTATCGTGGACTACCTATACTTAGTGAAATTAAATACGTTATTCTATTCTTTATTATTATGTTGGAATAACTTTGTATGTCAAGAATCTGCATATATGGTGAAATTATTCTATTATTCCATTCTTTATTATTTTGTTGGAACATCCACTTGGAATGTAATTTACTTTGACTGGTTCGATTCTTTATTATTCAGCCGAATATCCTATCGTGCGTTCTGTGGGACACGGTTCCATTATTTATTATTACGTCGAGAATATCACCGTACGTGTTTTTTTGCAGGACATGGTTTCATTATTTATTATTTTATTGGGAATAACATGCATGCGATCTATATCGCACGCATGGAAAATCTTACGTTATTCCATTATTTATTATTCTGTTGGAATAACTTGTCTATGTGGATTACCACATGCATGGTGAATGATCCTTTATATTCATTCCTTATTAAATTGTGAAAATAATCTGGTTACGTTGATTATGATGAGAGTTATAATAAAAGCATTGGACTAATGAAAATAATGGGTATATGAAGTATTAGTAAGTGTTATGATGAGTTATGTTGGTTATTATATGAAAACATGAAAGTTTCTTAGAAATCACAAAGGGTTGAAAAATCAAATTTTTGTGAAAATGGAACATAAAATTCAATTGACAATATCTTCTATTATATTTTGAATTTTTGAGTGTGGTCAAGTTCTAGAGTTAGATCTATGAGTTTCCTAACTTATCCAAGTGGAAACATTGGAAAAGGTGTTGTAGATTTTCGTGTGGACTGATTTTAGGAAAACACGAAAAAGTTAAAAATGAGAAAACAACTACTGGCAAAAATTTTAAAAAGGCATTTTCGGTCACTTAATTCCTGAGAAAAATTCCGGCCTTTTGGGACATGAAAGTATATGGTATAAAGTACCTCCTGTCCAAAAATGAGCTCATTCTGAGTTAAAATGAGCAAGTTATGACCATTTCAATATTTAGTTTTTTCTGACGAAAAACGCTATAATCGGAGTTCTATAACTCCGATGACCATGAAATTTAAACTGGAAACTCACGTTAACATGTATAAGATCCTGCCAAGATTTGGGAATTTCTATAGTTAAACTTTAGGTAGCTAATTTCTTAAGGAATTAATTAGAAATTGATTTTTGAAAAGTAGTAAATGAATTTTAAAAATTCCGAGAAAAATATATGTTCATTATGGGACTATATTCTACTAAATCCCAGGAAAGAAATATTTTTGGGACTGATTTGGTATTTTTCATGAAAATGGTTTAGTTACGAGTGTGACGCCCTCAAAACAGGTATACATCACCCATCTTGAGTCGCCAAATACATGGTACAAAATACAAATAAAAGCTTAATTATCCAACTGTCGTTTAAAATACGACAAACATATACTGTGAGTTTTAATAGGAATATTGTCATCTAGACAATATCCACACTCAAAGGAGTCCTCATTACATTTATTGTCACACTATTTAACGTAATAGTGAGGACTACTAATCTTATCTTACGGACCGTCACTCGCGTTTCCAGACTACCGTCCCAATTTATATTCTCATTTCACGAAAGAGGTGAAAAAGGAAGGGTGAGTTCAAGTAGCCCAAAGAAGAAATATTATAACTAAGATAATGCAGAATAAATTATCATTAGTTTTTCAACAATGTTAAACTAATAAAATCTGATAGACATCAAGTTTAAGCTGCGGTGAACAAACAATCCATTAAAAAGAGTCAGTAGAGAATAAAATCTACTATCTTTTATGATTTAAAAAGTTTTCATCAATTTTTATCGCTGAGACTCAGCTTAATAAATAAACCACATCATCGAATCATCCATGCACTACGGGCCAGAGATATTCATTAAATCATCAATGGTCATGATTATACTGAATAATCCCTGGTCATAATCATACCAAGACCATCTCTGCACGTAATCCAAAGATATACAACAATAAAATTAATAATCAACAATTCATCTTTGCACATAAGCCAAAGATATATAATTGATTAAACAACAGTTCATCTTCACACGTAAGCCAAAAATAACTTTCATCACCATATAAGCATGAGGATGATGACAATGATATAAGCATTAATCAAACTAAAACAAGGATAAATATTAAAGACTTTAATTTTATCCAAATATTATCCATCACTTAAATAGCTCATAGTCTAATATTGTTAATATTATAACAATATTTTAATCACCTCTTAAACTTATAAACAATTTATTTCAATTGTTTACACTTTATCAAATAATACATTTAATCATTCAAAAATGTCATACTCATAAGATTTCATCACCAATGATCAAATCCCTTATCAACAATCTACACATACCTTATATAGGATTTCCAAGCCATAAAATCCTATTTTCCAACTTTGTTACTTCACATAACATAAATACTCATATGTTTATAACTAAACCATTTTCATGAAAAATACCAAATCAGTCCCAAAAATATTTCTTTTCTAGGATTTAGCATAATATAGTCCCATAAAGAACATATATTTTTGTCGGAATTTTTAAAATTCATTTACTATTTTTCAAAAATTAATTTCCAATTAATTCCTTAAGAAATTAGGTACCTCAAGTTTAACTCCAAAAATTCTCAAATCTTGGCAGAATCTTACACATGTTAACGTGAGCTTCCAGTTTAAATTTTATGGTCATCGGAGTTATAGAACTCCGGTTATAGCGTTTTTCGTCGGAAAAACTTAAATTTTGAAATGGTCATAACTTGCTCATTTTAAGTCGGAATGAGCTCATTTTTGGACAGGAGGTTCTTTATACCATATACTTTAATGTCCCAAAAGGTCAGAATTTTTCTCATAAATTAAGTGGCCGAAACAGTCCTTCTAAAATCTGGACAATAGCATTTCGGTAATTTCCAGCTTTTGACTCCTTTGCTAAAATCAGTCCACACGAAAATCTACAACACCCTTTCTAGTGATTACACTTGGAGATGCTACAAAACTCATAGATCTAACTCTAGAAGTTGACCACACTCAAAAATTCAAAATATAATAAGAGATATGGTCAATTGAATTTCATGTTCCATTTTCACCAAAATCTGATTTTCAACCCTTTGTGATTTCTAAGAAACTTTCATATTTTCACATAATAACCAACATAACTCATCATAACACTTACTAATACTTCAAATACCCATGATTTTCATCAGTCAAATGCTTTTATTATGACTCTCATCATAATCAATGCAACCAGATTATTTCCACAATTTAATAAGAAATGAATACGAAGGATCATTCACCATGCATGTGATAATCCACTTATACAGGTTATTCTAACAGAATAATAAAGAATGGAATAACAAAAGGATTCACCAAGCATGCGATAGAGACCGCATGCATGAGTTATTCCCAATGAATAATAAAGGCGGAACTCAGTTAAAGAAAGCAGCTTATACGTGATATTTTAACAAAATAATAAAGAATGGAATAACAACAGAAATCACCATGCATGCGGTACGTCGCATAGACAGGTTATTCCAACAGAATAATAAATGATGGAACCAGGTCCGGCGTAAAATGCACAGACAGGATATTCCCACAGAATAATAAATGCGGAATAATAAATAATGGAACTAGGTTCGGCGTAAAACGCACACACAGAATATTTCGACAGAATAATAAATGCGGAATAATAAATAATGGAACCAGGTCAGGCGAAATTCGCATCGACAGGATATTCCAACAGAATAATAAAGAATTGAATAATAGAAGACTTTTACCATGTATGCGGTTGTGACGCCCCCAAAATTAGGTATACATCACCCATCTTGGGTCGCCACTTACATGGTACAGAATTTAAATACAACTTATTAACATAAGCGTAGGTATCTAATACGACATAAAGCGTGAGTTTAAATACAAATATAAATCTACTAGATATTATACAAACTCAAAAAAATCCTCATTACAATTATTATCACTTATTTCACGTAGAATAGTGAGAACTACTAATCTTATCTTCAAGACCATCACTCGTTTCCCAGGCTTCGTCCACCTATATTCTCTTTTCACGAAGAAACGGTGAAAGAAAGGGTGAGCTCAACTAGCCCAAGAAGAAATATTATGACAAAGATAATGAGAATAAATTATCAATAGTCTTCAACAATGTTAAACCGATAAAATCTGATAAACAACCGGTTTAAGCTGCGGTGGAATAATGAATCCATTAAAAGAGTCGAATAGAAAATAAAGTCTACTATCTTTTAGGTTTTAAAAGATTTTTCATCACTGTTATAGCTGAGACTCAGCTTTAATAAATATTCCACATCATCGAATATCCTTGACCGTAGTGCAACACACAGACAGGATGTTCCAACAGAATAATAGAAGAATGTCACCAAGTATAGGTTAAACGGCGTATATAGGTTATTCCAATGAATAATAAGTAATGGAATAACAATGATTCTCTTCATGAATAAGAAAGAATAACACCCCTTACTTTTGGTAGGAAATTGAATCTATGACGGTGTAGTAACAAAATACTCTTCTCTTTCTCTCTTATTCTTTCTATACTTTCTCTCTATAGCTTGAATGAATTAAGTGAAAATAATGAAGCCCAGGCCTCTATTTATAGAAGATTTCTAGCTTAACTTTTCTTAGTGTGAAAAGGCAAGTGGAAGCGACTAATGATGTGAAAAGAAAAGTGGTTTGGCGCTTTTTGTAATGTGAAACGACAAGTGGTTCGGCGCTTTGTAATGTGAAGCGACAAGTGGTTCGACGTCTGGTAAAGGTAATTACTATTAACGAAGGTAAATACTATTGTGAAGGTAAATACTATTCACAAGGGTAATTCTATTTATTGTGAAGGTAATTACTTATCGACGAAGGTAAATACTATTCACAAGGGTAATTACTATTGACGAAGGTAAATACTATTATTGACGAAGGTAATTACTATTCACAAAGGTAATTACTATTATTGTGAAGAGACTCTTAGATGATGACATATGAGCCCCCATAAAATAATCAAACTTACCACAAATCATAACACATATTTAATCTTTCAACAATTATTAATCATTTATAACTTGTCGTCTCAATTATTGATTTAATACTATAACATATTATACGGATGATCTTGTGACAATAATTGAATCAATAATATAAGAGATATGATGCGTGAATTCATTGTAGAAGTAATAATTGAGCATAGCCGAAAGTGACTTCTCACGTAAGCATCAATAATCAATCTGAGTGTGCTACTATGCAACCACGCGTATTCATTGTATTTTTACCATAGGGTAGTTCAACAATTTTAAGCAGTAACACCTCCGTAGTTATTTTTATAAAATATTTTTATGCGTTTTCAATCAAATGATAATTACATTTAATGGGGTTCACCTAATGATTGAGTAGTTATACGAATATTCCCTAAAAAGAATATTCCCGACCAAACGAATATTTTATAACAACTTGCATACTTTGTAAAATTTATAAATATTACCCATAACTATAACATTATATCAAATTTATTCCATAATATTTAAAAATAATATTTATAGAAAAATTCATCTTTATTTATAAAAGTTGGGGTCTTACAACCTCCCCTTCTTATGAAATTTAGCCTACCGAAATTAGGGTACGATACACGGTATGTCGAAGAGGTAAGGATACCTTGATTTCATTTCAGATTCTAACTCCCAAGTCATTTCCTCAACATCGTGGTTCCTCCACAAAACTTTGACTTGAGGTATAACCTTGGAGCGTAGAATATGTTCCTTCTTATCAAATTTGAACAGGAACCTCTTCATACGTCAAATCTTCCGCTATTTAAATAGGTTCTAACTCAATAATGTGGTTGGGTCTTTCACATATTTATGTAACATGGATATGTGAAAAGCGTTATGAACACGAGACATATGGTACAGTAAAAGCGAGTCTATAGGCCACAGTTCCTACTCGATCGAGGATTAAAATTGACCCGATGAATCGAGGATTAAGTTTTCCTCTCTTTCCAAATCTTGTAACTCCTTTCCATGGAGCAACTTTTAACAACACATGATCTCCTATATCGAATTCCACGTCCTTTCGATGAAGATCAGCATAACTCTTTTGTCGATTTTGTGAGGTTTTTATACGTTGTCGGATCGTTTGAATCTTTTTCGTAGTCATACGTACCAACTCCGGTCCCAACAACGTTGCTTCACCCACCTCATCCCAGCATACTAGAGAACGACACTTTCTTCCATACAACGCTTCGAATGGAGCCATGCCAATACTTGCTTGATAACTGTTGTTGTAGGAAAACTCCACCAATGGTAAGAACTTGTCCCAACTCCCCTTGAAATCAAGGACACAGAGTCTTAATAGATCTTCAAGAGTTTGAATAGTCCTCTCCGATCAAATCGATCACCGAGGATGATATCCGAAGCTAAATCGTAAGTCTTTGCCCATAGCTTTTTTGCAAACTAACCCAAAATCGTGAAGTGAATCTTGGGTCTCGATCAAAAACTATGGATACTGCAAGATACCATGCGATCTTACAATCTCGTTTATGTACATCTGAGCAAGGCGTTCAAGTGTATAAGTTTTCGTGATCGCAGAAGAAATGAGCGGACTTGGTCAATCTATCAACAATGACCCAAATCGCATCAATGCCTTGAGAAACCTTAGGAAGGCCGCAGAATTGAAATCCATGGTAATGTGCTCCCACTTCCATTCGGAATTTCAAGTGGTTGCTGATGGACCTTTTGGTACTTGATGCTCTAACTTTAACTCGTTGACAAGTTAGACACCTTGAGATAAACAAATGCTTATCTCTCGCTTCATATTGCTCCACCAAAATGTATAGCGAATATCATGATACATTTGGTACTCCCGAGATGGATTGCAAATGGTGTGTTATGCGCCTCCATCATGATATTATACTTTAAATCGGGGTCGTTAGGAACACAAAGTCCGGAGTTGACTCGAAGCATTCCTTCTTCATCGATTCTTACTTCCTAAGATAGCACCTTCTTGCACTTTCTTCCTCATACGCATCGACTCGGTCCAGTAGCTTGGACTTTAACTTTATCGATTAAAGTCGGTTCTCTACTCGTATACTTGCTATCATCACATGCGTCCACAGAGTCTTTAACTCTATCTCCATCCTTTGCAAGTCACACAAAATGGGCCTGCGTTGACAATATCGCTTTTCAGACTTGCATATGATTTTCTACTCATCGCGTCATTTACCACGTTTCGCTTTTCGAGGATGGTATTGGATGGTATGATCATAATCTTTCAGCAGTTCAAGCCAACGTCGTTGTCGCGTGTTGAGTTCCTTTTGAGTGAAGAAATATTTGAGGCTTTTATGATCCGTAAAGATCTCCACTTTCCCCCATACAAGTAATGTGTGGCGCCCCAAAATTAGGTATACATCACCCGTCTTGGGTGTCGCCACTTACATGGTATGTAATTTAAATACAACTTATTAACATAATAGCTGCCGTGTACAATACGACATAAAGCGTGAGTTTAAATACAAATATCGTCTACTAGATATTATACAAACTCAAACAAAAAGTCCTCATTACAATTATTATCACACTATTTCACAGAATAGTGAGGACTACTAATCTTATCTTCGGGACCATCACTCGTTTCCCAGGCTCGTCTCCAAATTTATATTCTCATTTCAAGAGAAAGCGGTGAAAGAAAGGGTGAGCTCAACTAGCTCAAGAAGAAATATTATGACTAAGATAATGCGAGAATAAATTATCAATAGTCTTCAACAATGTTAAAGCGATAAAATACAATAGACAACCGGTTTAAGCTGCGCAATGAATATCGTTCCATTAAAAAGTCAAGTAGAAAATAAAGTCTACTATCTTTTAGGTTTTAAAAGCTTTTTCATCATTGTTATATTTGAGACTCGACTTTAATAAATATTCACATCATCGAATCCCGCACTACTACGGCCGAGGATATTCTTTAGTATCACGACCACAATTATTCATGCACTACTGGGCGAGAATATTTGTGTATTCATTAATGGTCATGATCATGCCAACAATCATCCACCAATGCACTACTACCATCGAGGATTTTTATCACATCATTTGTAACATTACGGTCGTGATTACAACGAATAGTCTCTGGTCATAATCATACCAAGTCCATCTATGCATACTAAAGCCACGAGATGACTTTCAACATAATATAAACATGAGGATGATGACAATGATATAAGAATTCAATAAAACAAGTTCAAGAATTATTTTATCCGGGAATTATTAACGTCCAAATTAGTAAAATTCAAGAATGATCGGAAGAATATTTTCATGTAAAGATCTTTGGATGAAACGCAAATATCAAGGATATTCTACTAATTTCATGGAGTATAGAAGTCAAAGTTTTAACCAATTTGGGTATAATAAAGAATGGAATAACAAAAGAAATCACCACCGTGCATGCGGTACTTACGCATAAACGAAGTTATTCAGCGGAATAATAATAACGGAACAAAGTCGGTGAAATTCACACAAGCGGGATGTTCCAATGAGAATAATAAAGATGGAACCGGTCCGGGTGTAAAACACACATATAGGATATTCCAACAGAATGATAAAGAGCGGAACCGGTCAGGTGTAAAACACCATGCGACGGATGTTCCAACAAAATGATAAAGAGCGGAACCCAGTCAAGGTGTAAAAAACACGTGACAGGATGTTCAGCGAAGAATAATAATAAAAGCGGAACCCGGTCCGGTGTAAAACACTTGACAGGATGTTCAACGAGAATAATAATAAAGACGGAACGAAGTCGGTGTAAAAGCATGCGATGCAGGATGTTCCAATGAGAATAATAGAAGAATGTCACCAAGTATAGGGTAAACCTGATATCTGAGTTATTCCAATGTAATAATAAGCAATGGAATAACAACGAGTTCTCTTCATGAATAAGAAAGAATAAACGCCTTACTTTTGGTAGGAGATTGAATATCATGAAGGGTGTAGTAACAAAATACTCTTCTTCTTTCTCTTATTCTTTCTATACTTTCTCTCTATAGCTTGAATGAATTAAGTGAAAAATAATGAAGCCACAGGCCTCTATTTGTAAGACCGAAATTTTTAAATAAAAAGGAATTTCCTTTATTTATTATTTTGAAATAGTAAGGGTTGATTTGATTAATGTGGATAGTTAAGGGTTAAATATACAAATATTTCAAATTAATGAGTGGTTATAAAATATTCATTATATCGTATAGGGAATATTCGTTTGGTCGTGGAATATTCGTATTATCGGGGAATATTAAATGCTTGACAGTAGCGACCATGTGTGGGCCCATAACGGAAAGTGATTGGATGAAAAAAGCGACAAATATAAGTTGTTTTTAAATACTTGGCGTAGTTATTCTGATTAATCTTGTTGGAATACCGGTGGTTAAAACACACTATCTGGCGTTGTTGAGCGGTAGCACTTGGTATTGCACCAATTATTGATTCTTACGTGAAGGCACTACTCAATAATGGTTACTGATAATTCTTTATTCGATATTTTATTGAGTTAATAATTCTTTGCGTTGATATTTTATATTGTTGTTGTTTGATAATTGTCATTTACGATTTTCTTTCATTATCGAAGCAATAATTCATATTATCTGAATAATATTATTAGATAACATTATTGGCAATGTCTAGAAAGTTACATCTAAGGAGAGGTTTGGTCACTAATTGCTTGCATGATGAAGAAATTCTTATTGGAAAGCCCCTCTTTCTGAGGAAGCCTTTGGTTGTCGATATTGTGATTACGTAATATTATTTGTGAATAATTAATTATTGATTTATATGATGAGGAAAATATTGATTTTATGTGGATATAGATGGAAAATTTTTAAAATGACAATTGGTGAAAATAAATATTTTATCTTTTACGATAAAATAATTCATTTAAATATATTATTTTAATAATATATTAACGGTGATATTTTTCAACGAATATGGGATATATGAGTATCTGAGGAGGAAGAGTATTTTGTTGCAATAAATGTTTTAAAACATGTTGAACATGTCGGTGGACCCCATTTATTAAGCTGAAATTTGATTATAGCTTTGTAAAATCGCTTGGTTTGTGGATTTCGGTCAATTTCTATTTGGAATTTGGAAAAACTTTCTTCTGCAAAGTTGTAGAGAATTGAATTTCCTATAAAAACTCATGAGATTCTAATTTTCTGATGAAAGTGCTATTTATTATGAATTATTGAAGTTCGAAGCTCAAAATAATTAATTTTGTAAGTTTTAATTATTTATTTTTATGAAAACGTTTTTTATCATTTCTTTCTAGAAGGTGGCATGTGGGAAATGCTAGGATCTGAATTCTAAGGTTGGCGTATGAATTTGATATATATATATATATTAATTTATTAAATTTTACTGCTTTTGGTGTTACAAGCGATTTCTATAAATAAGGTCTTAGGTTAGAATTGAAAATCACTTTTAGAAGCTGAAGTTTTTCTCTCTATATTATCGGCGTATTCTTGTGAGTATTTTGAGTATACTTTGAGTATTGCTTTATCTGGTGCAAGTCAAGTCATAGCTTTATATCAGGTGTTTAAATTTAGAAATCTTGATCTTTCGAGGTAAGGGATATTTTTTTTGTAATGATATTATTTCTTCAATATCATTATCTTTGAAATATTGATCTGAAGTTTTATCAAATTTGGAACTTTTTCATGTCGGGGTTCTATTATTAATGGGTTCTTATTCATGAGTTCTTATTCACGATTCTTATTAGCGAGAGTTCTTATTCACGAGTTCTTATTCACGAGTACTATTAAGTAAGCGTGAAGATGTTTTTGTGGAATTTCTATCTTTTGGTGTCGGAGTTCTTATTCACGTATCTGCCTTTATTCATTACGATAATATCTGACCTTTATTCATAGAAAAATAAAATTTCTTCTTTTTGTCCAAAATATCTATTACGGATCTAACTTCGATTGTATCCATGTTTTGATCATTCTTGAATTTTACACCACTATGATTATTTTTGAGGTATTTTTGGGCGTGGATAAAACCAAGTACGAATCCTTAATCCTTAATCCTTGTCATTTTGTTTCTTTGGATTCGTTTCTTTAAAATATTTTTCATCATCCTCGATCTTAAATGATGATATTATTGAATATCTTTGGCTTTTGTAGTGCAAAAAGATGAATGATTTCTGAAGAATATCTTTGGCACATGTAGTGCAAAGATGAGCAGTGTTGAGATGAACATGGCCAGATTGATTAATATCTTTGGCACGTAGTGCGAAGATGAGCAGTGTTTAAATGAACGCATGAATTAAGTGATGAATATCTTTGGCTGTAGTGCAAAGATGAATATTTGATTCGGATGTATATTGATTGATGTTCTGAGGATAAAATATTGATGATGAACTTATTAAATTCATAGATTATAGTAGATTTCATTCTCTACGTAACTCTTTCATGAATTATTATTTCAGCTGCGAATATTGATCCGAAACTTGTTGTCTATTGTATTACTATCAGATTTTTTCCTGTTGAAGACTAACGATAATTTGTTGTATATTATCTTAGTCATAATATTCTTTCTTGGGCTAGTTGAGCTCACCCTTTTCCTTGTTGTTCCATTTTTTCTTCTCGGGAGGCGAGAATGTAGCGAGTCTTAGTCGGGGTATGGAATGAAGGTTTAGAGAGAGTTGTTTAGTAGTCCTCACCATTTTGTAAAATAATGAATCAATAATTATGATGGGGATTTATTTGCGTGTGGATATTATGCAGAAGACAATATTATATTTAAACTCACGATATATATTGTCGTATTTCACACGACATTTGTATTATTGAAGTTGTAGTTTGCTTTTTTGTACCGTGTATTTGGCACTCGAATGGGTGTTGTGTATACTATTTTGGGGCGTCACGGTTAATATCGAGCTTAGGGATATGATCTCTGGCGGAGATCGGGGAATAAAACTAGGAGGGGAGGCAGAGTAAATCTTTATTTAGTGTGTCCTACTAAGCTTATTTGTTAGTTGGTCGATTATATAGGGATATTATGTGATATATTGATTTCCTTAATTAACCCTTATTTTATGGCGGTATTTGAGAATGTCGTGAGAATATTATGATGGAGCAAATGAGGCCGTGGAGATACTGTACTACCAGCGAGGAGAGAAACGCGGCAATTTGTGGTAATGTTCCTCTGTGAACAACACAGCTGAAAGCGAGATGATGAGCGAGGGGATGTTTAGAAGCTTTTTGCAGTTCATGCAAAATCAGACGAGGAGACTTCGTGTTCAAAATCTGAGGAGAGAAATGATAGCAATTCACGGGTGGTCACAAATGCCAAGCGATTCAAAAGTTGGGACCACGAGTGCAGGAAAGTCGGATCCGATTAAAGGCGGAGGCGTGGGTCAAACAAATTACAAGATATTCGATGTCTTGGGATATGCGGAGAACAGAAAGTTCCATTCACGCCTTTTATGTTTCGTGGCGGCGGATTCTTGGTGGGAATCGTGAAGCGTACCCATCCATTTGCACTTTCGGCGTATGTCGGGGAGGCGTTTGAAGCAGTTAATAACAAGTACTTCCTGAAAGTATTCGTTATATGAAGGAAGTGGAGTTTATTAGACTAGAAGCGAGAATAACATGGCGGTGTCCCGATGCTGGCGAAGTTAGCGGAGTTATCGAGTTGCACCTCATTTGGTGGAGAATGAGGAGCGTATGGCGCGGATGTTTACGAGAGGTTTGAAACCCAGCATCGTCGATATCTCATTCTCATAAATTTTCTCTATTAGGATGTTGTCGGCGGGGCTCGGTTGTTAGAAGCGAGATAACGAAATACGTTCAATGAGGGACCATAACCGAGGATCATCTAGAAGATAGCGATCATCGAATAACGATAACCGGCGGAGAAAGAAGAATCTGAGACAAAGGCGGTAACCACTCTGGTGGTAATCGTGGCCATGAAAATAGAAGAAAGCGAGTCGGGAGGAGATTTTAAAAAGGAGATTCAACAACGACTATGTGAAGGCGTCGGCACTTGATGCAACTAGTTTTAAGGGAGGAGAAGCGACCACCGGTCATATCTTACAAATGCGGAAAAGAGGACATATCGGTCAAAGCGCCCACAACAGATCAAGGTATGCTATAATTGTGGAAAGGAAAGGACATATCGCGCTCGAGATTATACGATGTAAAACCTAGTTCAATGAGGGCGGTGACTCAAAAATCGTCGAGAAAAGTCAAAGTCAGCGATTAGGGAAGAAGTTTTTGTTTGGTGGTCAAAAAATCGAGGAACCCGAAGTTAGCGCAGGTTAGTTAATTATAAATTCTCGCGAAGTATATACCTTACTAGATATTGGTTCTACCCGTTTCTTTTATCTCTCTTACTTGCGCTCAGCGTTTGAACTTGACTACGGAGAAATTAAACTTTGACCTATCTGTGGAGACTCCATTAGGAGAAACTTTCATTACATCCGTTGTTTAAAAATCTTGCTTGATTCAAGTTGGCACTATCACATTACTGTTAACCTTATTTTATAGAGATATTTGCTTTTGATGTGATTTTAAGGTTAACTACTCATCATGCCAAATTGATTGCTTTTGTAAGGTTGTTAGTTTTCATATTCTAAGCAACTTTTGTTATTGAATTCAAGCAATCAAACCATTGTAGTCAAACATTTTTATATCAAGCCATGAAGTCATTCGTTTATTACGGATGTCAAGTTTTCTTAGTCCATATTATGGATTTGAATAAAGACACGTCGATTTGAATAATATTCTGTTGTTATTGATTTTTCTGGCGTATTTCTGAAGAATTTCTTGGCTTACTCCCAAAGCGATATTAAATTTTGTATCGACTTTGAACGGTGCAAAACTCATTTCTAAAATCTCATATCGAATGGCTCTATTGAACTTGAGGAGTTAAAAATTCAACTATAAATTTGGTACTGAGCCTTTATTTTGTGACTTCCTTTTGTGAAATTCACCTAAGCGAACTCTCTGTAGGGGCGTCGTATTAGATGCGATAGTAAAGCGATAGGTGTCATTGTGACGTCTTTATCCAAGATTGGGATATGAGTCGCGGTTGAGAAGCAACCTAAGTCGATATCGAAATCGTAGCTTTGAAGCTTAGTTGGTTATTATCGGAGATTCGTTGAAGGATATTCTCGAATCGCTATTCCATTAACTTGTGGTGACTTCGTAGAGATACAAAATTCGAATGGAGCGAGGAATGTGGGAAGAGCTTGAAGAACTCGAGAGGAGACTCATTTCAAATACGTGTTACGATCGTGCCCGTCACGAAAAGCGAGCGTGGTAGGTGGCGCGATGAGTAGAAGATCATATGCGAGGAGCGAGTGCGATGATGTCAGAAAGTATCGCGTAGAGCCGACTTTAATAGAAAAAGTTAAGGTTGCTCAAGCCCGCAGGCCGGAGTTGATCGTATGAAGAAGAAAGTCAAGAAGGAGCTATTCGGAGCGAGAATTGGTGAAGAAGGAATACTTGAGTCCACTCTAGACTTTTGTGTTCTAACGACTCGATTTGAAGTACAAGATTATGATGGAGGGCTGCAATCGCCATTTGCAATCCATCTGGAAGTACTAAAATGTATCGTGATCTTGACATACATTTTGGTGGAACAATATGAAGAGAGAGATTGCAAAGTTTATCTCGATGTGTTTAACTTGCTAACGCGTGTAAAGGCGGAGCATCTTGTACCTAAGGGTCCGTTGCAACCACTTGAGATTAGGAATGGAAGTGGGAACACATTACTATGGATTTCGTTACGGGTCTTCCTGCGGTTTCTCAAGGCATCAATGCTATTTGGGTTATTGTTGATAGATTAACCAAGTCTACGCTCATTTCTTCTACCGTCGAGAGACTTATTCCTTGAGCGTCTTTCTCGTATATGCGTAAATGAGATTGTGAGATTGCATGGCATGCCAGTATCCATAGTTTTAGATCGTGACCCAAGATTCACTTCATGATTTTGGGTTAGAAAGCTATGGGCATGAATTTACGATTCAGTTTGGCATACCATCCTCAAACGGATGGGCAATCAGAAAGGACTACTCAAACTCTTGAAGATATATTAAAACTCTGTGTCCTAGATTTCAAAGGAAGTTGGGATAAGTACTTGCCATTGGTGGAATCCTCATACAACAATAGTTTTAAACAAATATAGGCATGGTTCCATTGAAGCATTATATGGACAAAATGTCGTTCTCCGATATGTTGGGATGAGGTGGGTGAAACAACATTGTTGGGACCCGAGTTAATACGATATATACGATATGACTAATGATTGACAGCGTATACAAAGCGCCACAAGATCGACAAAAAAGAGTTATGCGGATCTTCATTGAAAGGGCGTGGAATTTAATGTGGGGATCATGTATTGTTGCGAGTTGCTCCGTGGAAGGTGTTACAAGATTTGGGAGAGAGGAAAGCTCGATCCACGATTTAACGGTCCATTTCAAATTCTTGACCGAGTAGGAAATGTAGCCTATAGACTTGCGTTACCTCGAGTATGTCTCGTGTTCATAATGTGTTTTACATATCATGTGCCGTAAATATGTGAAAGACCCGAACCACGTTATAGAGTTAGAAGCAGGACGAGATAAGTAGAAGACTTAGCGTATGAGGAGGTACTGTCAAGATTTTGGATAGGGAAGGAGCATGTCTACTGTATGAAAGGTTATACCACAAGTTAAAGTTTTGTGGAGGAATCATGCTTTATAGAAATGACACAGGAGTTGGAAGCGGAAATGAAAGCGAGGTATCCTCACCTTTTCAAAACACCAGTCGTCGTCGATTTCGAGGGCGAAATTTCATAAGGAGGGAGGTTGTAAGACCGAAATTTTTAAAAAAAAGGAATTTCCTTTATTTATTATTTTGAAATAGTAAGGGTTGATTTGATTAATGTGGATAGTTAACGGTTAAATATGCAAATATTTCAAATTAATGAGTGGTTATAAAATATTCATTATCGTCAGGGAATATTCGTTTGGTCGTGGAATATAAATCGCTTGTTGGGAATATTAAATGCTGACAGACCTTGACCATGTGTGGAGCCCATGTGAAAGTGATTGGATGAAGAAAGCGACAAATATAAGTTGTTTTTAAATAATTGGCGTAGTTATTCACAGATTATCTTGTTGGAATACCGGTGGTTAAAACACACTGTCTGGCGTTGTTGAGCAGTAGCACTTGGTATTGCACCAATTATTGATTCTTACGTAAGAAGGCACTACTCGATAATGGTTTACGATAATTCTTTATTCGATATTTTATTGAGTTAATAATTCTTTGCGTTGATATTTTATATTCTTTGTTGTTTGATAATTGTCATTACAAGTATCTTTCATTATCGAAGCAATAATTCATATTATCTGAATAATATTATTAGATAACATTATTGGCAATGTCTAGAAAGTTACATCTAAGGAGAGGTTTGGTCACCTAATTTGGCGCTTGATAAGAAGAAATTCTTATTGGAAAGCCCCTCCTCTTGGAAGGAGCTGCACGGTTGTCGATATTGTGATTACGTAATATTATTTGTGAATAATTAATTATTGATTTATATGATGAGGAAAATATTGATTTTATGTGGATATAGATGGAGAAAATTTTTAAAATGACAATTGTTGAAAATAAATATTTTTTCTTTTTACGATAAAATAATTCATTTAAATATATTATTTTAATAATATATTACTTGGTGATATTTTTCAACGAATATGGGATATATGAGTATCTGAGGAGGAAAGTATTTTTGTTGCAATAAATGTTTAAAACATGTTAAACATGTCGGTGGACCCCATTTATTTGGTGAAATTTGATTATAGCTTTGTAAAATCGCTTGGTTTGTGGATTTCGGTCAATTTCTATTTGGAATTTGGAAAAACTTTCTTCTGCAAAGTTGTAGAGAATTGAATTTCCTATAAAAACTCATGAGATTCTAATTTTCTGATGAAAGTGCTATTTATTATGAATTATTGAAGTTACGAAGCTCAAAATAATTAATTTTTGTAAGTTTTAATTATTTATTTTATGAAAACGTTTTTATCATTTCTTTCTAGAAGGTGGCATGTGGGAAATGCTAGGATCTGAATTCTAAGGTTGGCGTATGAATTTGATATATATATATATATATATATATATATTAATTTATTAAATTTTACTAACTTTGGTGTTACAGCGATTTCTATAAATAGGGTCTTAGGTTAGAATTGAAAATCACACGAAGCTGAAGTTTTCTCTCTCTATATTATCGGCGTATTCTTGTGAGTATTTTGAGTATACTTTGAGTATTGCTATCGGTGCAAGTCAAGTCATGCCTTTATGTCAGGTGTTTAAATTTAAATCTTGATCTTTCGAGGTAAGGGATATTATTTTTTTTGTAATGATATTATTTCTTCAATATCATTATCTTTGAAATATTGATCTGAAGTTTTATCAAATTTGGAACTTTTTCATGTCGGGGTTACTATTTATGGGTTCTTATTCATGAGATTCTTATTCACGAGTTCTTATTAAGCGAAGATTCTTATTCACGATTCTTATTCACGAGTACTATTCATGAAGCGTGAAGATGTTTTTGTGGAATTTCTATCTTTTGGTGTCGGAGTTACTATTCACGCATCGGCCTTTATTCACGATATCTGACCTTTATTCACGATAATATCTGACTATTCATAGAAAAATAAAATTTCTTCTTTTTTGTCAAAATATCTAATACGGATACTAACTTCGATTGTATCCATGTTTTGATCATTCTTGAATTTTACACCACTATGATTATTTTTGAGGTATTTTTTTGGGCGTGGATAAAACCAAGTACGAATCCTTAATCCTTAATCCTTGTCATTTTGTTTTCTTTGGATTCGTTTCTTTAAAAATATTTTTCATCATCCTCGGTCTTAAATGATGATATTATTGAATATCTTTGGCACAGTAGTGCAAAGATGAATGATTTCTGAAGAATATCTTTGGCTGTAGTGCAAAGATGAGCAGTGTTGAGATGAACATGATGGAGATTGATTAATATCTTTGGCACTGTAGTGCAAAGATGAGCAGTGTTTAAATGAACATGACATTAAGTGATGAATATCTTTGGCACTGTAGTGCAAAGATGAATATTTGATTCGGATGTATATTGATTGATGTTACGAGGATAAAATATTGATGATGAATTTATTAAATTCATAGATTATAGTAGATTTCATTCTCTACGTAACTCTTCTTATGAATTATTATTTTCATTCTATGAATATTGATCGAAACTTGTTGTCTATTGTATTACATCAGATTTTTCCTGTTGAAGACTAACGATAATTTGTTGTATATTATCTTAGTCGTAATATTCTTCTTTGGGCTAGTTGAGCTCACCCTTTTCCTTGTTGTTCCATTTTTTTTCTCGGAGGCGAGAATGTAGCGAGTACTAGCGAGATGGAATGAAGGTTCTAGAGAGAGTTGTTTAGTAGTCCTCACCATTTTGTAAAATAATGAATCAATAATTATGATGGGGATTTATTTTGTGGATTGTCTCAGAAGACAATATTATATTTAAACTCACAGTATATATTTGTATTTCATAACGACATTTGTATTATTGAAGTTGTATGTTGCTTTTTGATATGTATTTGGTGACTCGGAATGGGTGTGATATACCTATTTTAGAAGACACATATTTATAGAAGATTTTTAAACTTAGTGTGAAAAGGCAAGTATATTATTGATGAAAAAAAAAGTGGTTTGACACCTTTAATGTGAAACGACAAGTGGTTCGGACGCCTTTTGTAATGTGAAACGACAAGTGGTCGGACGTCGGTAAAGGTAATTACTATTAACGAAGGTAAATACTATTGTGAAGGTAAATACTATTCACAAGGGTAATTACTTATCGACGAAGGTAAATATTATCACAAGGGTAATTACTTATACGAAGGTAATTACTTTGGCGTAATGTAAATACTATTGACGAAGGTAAATACTATCGATGAAGGTAATTAATATTCACAAAGGTAATTCTTATTATTGAAGAGACTCTTAGATGATGACATATGAGCCCCCCATAAAATAATCAAACTTACCACAAATCATTTTATTTTTAATCAACACATATTTAATCTTTCAACAATTATTAATCATTTATAACTTGTCGTCTCAATTATTGATTTAATACTATAACATATTATCTGAGATAATCTTTGTGACAATAATTGAATCAATAATATAAGAGATATGATGCAAAGAATTCTGTATGTAATAATTGAGCGTAGGTGAGTGACTTCTCACGTAAGCATCAATAATCAATACTAGAGTCTTCTTATGCGACCCACGCATATTCTTGTACTTTTTACCGGGTAGTTCAACAGTTTTAACGGTAACACCTCCGTAGTTATTTTTATAAAATATTTTTGTCGTTTTCTCAATCAAACAATAATTACATTTGTGAGTCCACCAATGATTGGTAGTTATGCGAATATTCCTAAAAAGAATATTCCCAGACCAAACGAATATTTTATAACAACTTGCATACTTTGCAAAATTTATAAATATTACCCTAACTATAACATTATATCAAATTTATTCCATAATATTTAAAAATAATATTTATAGAAAAATTCATCTTTATTTATAAAAGTTGGGGTCTTCTGACCTCCCTTCTTATGAAATTTAAGCCCTCGAAATTAGGGTACGATACACAGTATGTCGAAGAGGTAAGGATACCTTGATTTCATTTGATTCTAACTCCCAAGTCATTTCCTCAACATCGTGGTTCCTCCACAAAACTTTGACTTGAGGTATAACCTTGGGCGTAGAATATGTTCCTTCTTATCAAGATTTGAGCAGGGAACCTCTTCATACGTCAAATCTTCCGCTATTTCGTCCGGTTCTAACTTCGATAATGTGGTTCGGGTCTTTCACATATTTACGTAACATGGATATGTGAAAAGCGTTATGAACACGAGACATATTTGGCAGAAAGCGAGTCTATAGAGCTACAATTCCTACTCGATCGAGGATTAAAATGGGCCAGATGAATCGAGGATTAAGTTTTCCTCCTTTTCCAAATCTTGTAACTCCTTTCCTTGGAGCAACTTTTAACAACACATGATCTCTATATCGAATTCCACGCCCTTTCGATGAAGATCAACATAACTCTTTTATCGATTTTGTGAGGTTTTTATCGTTGTCGGATCGTTTGAATCTTTTCCGTAGTCATACGTACCAACTCCGGTCCCAACAACGTTGCTTCACCCACCTCATCCCGATATCTAGAGAACGACACTTTCTTCCATCTGGCGCTTGAATGGAGCCATGCCAATACTTGACGATGGATGTTGTTGTAGGAAAACTCCACCGATGGTAAGAACTTGTCCAACTCCTTGAAATCAAGGGACACGAGTCTTAATAGATCTTCAAGAGTTTGAATAGTCCTCTCCACCGTCCGTCCGTCGAGGATGATATCTTTGAGCTAAATCGTAAGTTTGTGCCCATAGCTTTTTGCGAAACTAACCCAAAATCGTGAAGTGAATCTTGGGTCTCGATCGGAAACTATGGATCTGGCATACCATGCGTCTTTACAATCTCGTTTATGTACATCTGAGCAAGAGGCGTTCAAGTGTATAAGTTTCGTATCGGTAAGAAATGAGCGGAACTTGGTCAATCTATCAACAATGACCCAAATCGCATCAATGCCTTGAGAAACCTTAGGAAGGCCGATAATTGAAATCCATGGTAATGTGCTCCCACTTCCATTACGGAATTTCAAGTGGTTCAATGGACCTTTTGGTACTTGATGCTCCGCTTTAACTCGTTGACAAGTTAGACACCTTGAGATAAGCAGTATTTATCTCTCTTTTCATATTGGTCCACCAAAATGTATGACGAATATCATGATACATTTTGGTACTCCCAGGATGGATTGCAAATGGTGTGTTGTGCGCCTCCATCATGATATTATACTTTAAATCAGGGTCGTTAGGAACACAAAGTCTAGAGTTGATTCGAAGTATTCCTTCTTCATCGATTCTTACTTCCGTAAAGCAGCACCTTTGCACTTTCTTCTTCATACGCATCAGCTCCAAGTCTGTAGCTTGAGTAGCTTTAACTTTATCGATTAAAGTCGGTTCTACTCGTATACTTGCTATCATCACATGCGTCCCTTGAGTCTTTAACTCTATCTCCATCCTTTGCAAGTCACACAAAATGGGCCTTTGCGTTGACAATATCGCCTTCGTACTTGCATATGATTTTCTACTCAATCGTCGCCTACCACGTTCGCTTTTCGAGGATGGTATTGGATAGTATGATCATAATCTTCATTGATTCAAGCCAACGTCGTTTGTCGCATGTTGAGTTCCTTTTGAGTGAAGAAATATTTGAGGCTTTTATGATCCGTAAAGATCTCCACTTTCTCCCCATACAAGTAATGCCTCCAAATTTTAAGTCTAGAAGACAACGGTGCATGACTTTAGATCATGAGTAGGATAATTCCTCTCATATTCTTTGAGTTGTCATGAGGCATAGGCTATAACTTTTCCATGTTGCATAAGAACACATCCCGACCCTTTGCTCGAAGCATCTTTGTAGATGACAAATCCTCCCCGAGGCAGGATGGTATTATAAGACCCCAACTTTTATAAATAAAGTTGAATTTTTCTATAAATATTATTTTGAATATTATGGAATAAATTTGATATAATGTTATAGTTGTGGGTAATATTTATAAATTTTGCAAAGTATGCAAGTTGTTATAAAATATTCGTTTGGTGGGAATATTCTTTTTAGGAATATTAAATATAATGGCTCAATCATTGGTGGACCTCCTAATGAAATTATTATCGGATTGAGAAAAGCGACAAAAATATTTTATAAAAATAACTTGGCGGAGGTATTACTGAATTAAAAGCTATTGAACTACCGGTGGTAAAAAAATGCGATGTCTGGCGTGGTTGCATAGTAGCGCACAGTATTGATTATTGATCTTTGGTATTGATTATTGATGCTTACGTGAGAAGTCACTCATTTATGCTCGATTATTACTCTGATAATTCTTTGCATCATATCTCTTATATTATTGATTCAATTATTGTCAACGTATCATCGTATAATATGTTATAGTATTAAATCAATAATTGAGGCGACAAGTTATAAATGATTAATAATTGTTGAAAGATTAAATATGTGTTATGATTTGTGGTAAGTTTGATTTATTTTATGGGGGCTCGTATATGTCATCATCTAAGAGTCTCTTCGTCGATAGTAATTACCTTTGTGAATAGTAATTACCTTCGATATAGTATTTACCTTTCGTCGATAGTAATTACCCTTGTGAATAGTATTTACCTTCGTCGATAGTAATTACCTTCAATCGATAGTAATTACCCTTGTGAATAGTATTTACCTTAAATCGATAGTATTTACCTTCGTTAATAGTAATTACCTTTACCGGACGTCGAACCACTTGTCGTTTCACATTCTGAGCGTCAGAACCACTTGTCGTTTCACATTCTGAGCGTCAAACCACTTTTCTTTTCACATTATTAGTCGTCGAGCCACTTGCCTTTTCACGGGCGGTCTTAAGCTAGAAATCTTCTATAAATAGAGGCTAGGGCTTCATTATTTTTCACGAATTCATTCAAGCTATAGAGAGAAAGTATAGAAAGAATAAAAGAAAGAAGAAGAGTATTTTATTCTTACAACTTCTTTGCGATATTCAATCTCCTACCAAAAGTAAGGGGTGTTATTCTTTCTTATTCATGAAGAGAAGCTGTTGTTATTCCATTGCTTATTATTACATTGGAATAACTTTGTATCTGTGGTTTACCTATACTTGGTGACATTCTTCTATTATTACATTGGAACATCACATACGTGTGTTTTACAGGACTGGTTAAAATCTTTATTATTATTACATTGGAACATCACATGCGTGTGTTTTACATCGGACTGGTTAAATCTTTATTATTATTACATTGGAACATCACATGCATGTGTTTTACAGGACTGGTTAAAATCTTTATCGATACATTGGAATATCCTATCGTGTGTTTTACACCGGATGCAGTTCCATCTTTATTATTCATTGGAACATCTGTCCGGTGTGAATTTCACGACTGGTTTAGTTATTATTATTACATTGGAATAACTGTCTATCAAAAAACCGCATGCGTGGTGATTTCTTTTGTTATTCCATTCTTTATTATACCCGGTTGGTTAAAACTTTGACTTTATACTCCATGAAATTAGTAGAATATCCTTGATATTTGCGTTTCATCGATATCTTTTCATGGAAATATTCTACGATCATTCTTGAATTTTACTAATTTAGGCGTTAATAATTCTGGATAAAATAATTCTTGAACTTGTTTTATTGAATTCTTATATCATTGTCATCATCCTCGTGTTTATATTATGTTGAAAGTCATACATGGTGGCTGTAGTGCGTAGATGGACTTGGTATGATTATGACGAGAGACAATTGATTGTAATCATGGTAGTAATGTTACAAATGATGTGATAAAAATCCTCGATGGTAGTAGTGCATTGGTGGACGATTGTTGGCATGATCATGACCATTAATGAATACACAAATATTCTTGGCGTAGTGCATGAATAATTGTGGTCGTGATCTTAAAGAATATCCTTGGTAGTAGTGCGAGGGGTGATTCGATGATGTGGAATATTTATTAAAAAGTGAGTCTAAACTATATGATGATGAAAAACCTTTTAAAACCTAAAAGATAGTAGACTTTATTTTCTCTTGACTCATTTAATGGATTGCATATTCATTGCTTGATTAAAGCTGGTTTATATCATTGTATTTTATCAGTTTAACATTGTTGAAGACTATTAATAATTTATTACGCATTATCTTAGTCATAATATTTCTTCTTTGGGCTAGTTGAGCTCACCCTTTCTTTCCTTTGTTCTCTTTGAAATGAGAATATAATTTGGGACGAGCCTGGGGAAGCAGTGATGGTAGCGAAGATATAAAATAGTGTGATAATAAGCTGTAATGAGGACTTTTTGTTTGAGTTTGTATTATATCTAGTAGAGCGATATTTGTATTTAAACTCACGATTTATGTCGTATTGTACACGGACAGTTATGTTAATAAGTTGTATTTAAATTACATAGTGTAAATGGCGACAAAGATGGGTGATGTATACCTAATTTTGGGGGCGTCGCGGTTGGTATCGAGCATGGGATATGATCACTGGCTAAGATGTGAGAATAGTACTAGGAGGGAGGCAGGGAATACCTTCGCTAGTATGACCTACCTAAGTTTATGTCTTTATTTTATTGGTTGGCGAGAAGATAGGGATAATTTGTTACATGTCGATTAACCTTTTGTTTTGTGGCGATGTCTGAAAATGACATACGAAAATGTTGAGAATAATGATGGAAGTATGAGCGATCGTTGATTCACCTGCATATCAATAATCGGGATAATAATGCGTCATCGGAAGGCGGCGATCCTCATGCAAACAACAACACTTGACCAAATGATGAATGAGCAAATGTTCGGAGGCTTTATACAATTTATGCAACAATGACGAGGCGAGCTCTCTGTCCAAAGCGTGGGGTGGAAACACGGAAAACTTTCGGTGGTCATGCATTAAACAATTCAAGGATTTGGGACCACCGGAGTTTAAAGGTGAGCGAAAATCACTTACAGCGGAAGCATGGATAAAGCATGATTACAAGATATTTGATGTCTTGAGATGCTCCAGGAGCAAAAGGTTCCCTTCACGCCTTTATGTTGCGGAGGAGAAGGCTGATTCTTGGTGGGAATCGGTAAAAGCGTACTCGACTTCTTTGTCTTGAAGATATCTTGGGAGAAGTTCGAGAGGCATTCAACGACAAATACTTTCGAAAGTATTCGCCACATGAAGAAGGAGGTGGAGTTTATCAAGTTGGAACAAAAACAATATGGCCAGGTGTCATGATACGAGGCAAAATTTGCGGAGTTATCACGGTTTCATCCCACTTGGTGGATAAATGAAGAGAGAATGGCGCGAATGTTTTAAGAGGTTTGAAGCGGAGAATCGTCGACATCTTATTTCTCATAAAAGCGTATTTGTATTGGATGTTGTAAATAGGGCTCGATTAGTGGAAGCGCGATAATGAGTCAGTATGACTAAAAAGAAGCGGCCGGCAAAATTATAATACCGGTGAGAGTAGTCGTGAGCGGTGACAACAAGCGTGGAGGAATCAGCGGGCGGATATGGTAACCACGCCGGTGGTGTCGAGGGCCAAAACAATAAGAATGGACATTTCAAGAAAAGGAGATTCAACAATGATGGAAGAGCGTCGACACCAACACCCATTGTTAAGGAAGGAGAAAGACCACTATCATATGCTTCAAATGCGGACGGAGAGGACACATCGATCAAGCTGCGTCCATCATCAGTCAAAGCATGTTATAATTGTGGAAGAGAAGGTCACTTAGCTCGATTTTGTCGTTTATCGAAGACAAATTCAAGCTAGGATGGAGGCACCAAAGGCCGTCCCGGAAAATTCAAAAGCCAGTAGTCTGAGGAGGCGTTTGTTGTGACCTCCAAAAAGAGCAAGGAATCCGAATGAGGTCATCACGGGTAAAGCTTATCATAAACTCTAATGAAGTTTATACTTTATTTGATCTGGGTTCTACCCATTCTTTTATTTCTCTACTTGCGCTCATCGATTAAATTTGACTCAGGAGAAATTAGACTTTGACTTATCTGTGGAAACTCGTTGGGAGAAACCTTCATTACATCCACTTTTTATAAGTCTTGTTTGGTTCAAATCGGTACCCTCACATTACACATCGATCTTATTTCATTAAAAATACTTGCATTTGGCGTGATTCTAGGATTGATTGGTTAACTACTTATCATACAAAAATTGATTATTTTCGTAAGGTTGTTAGCTTTCATATTCCTAATCAACCTATTATGCGAATTCAAACGACCAAACCATTAAAATCAATCACGGTCATCTCAAGCCATAAAAGCTATTCGTTTATTGAAAAGCGGATGTCAAGCTTTCTTAGCTCATATCACTGATTTAAACAAAAATCGTCGGATTTTGAGCGATATTTCTATTGTTAATAAATTTCTGACGTATTCCAGAAGAACTTCTGGCCTACCCAGGCGTGAAATTAAATTTTGTATCGACCTTGAAACGGTGACAAAACCTATTTCAAAGCCCCATATCGAATGGCTCTATTGAACCTCGAGGAGTTAAAGACCCAACTACGAGGAATTGTTAGACATTGGCTTTATTAGATCCTAGTACTTCTCCTTGGGGTGCTCATTACTATTCGTGAAGAAGAAAGATGGGAGTATGCGACTTTGTATTGATTATCGGGAGTTGAATCATGTCACCATCAAAAATAGGTATCCATTGCCACGTATTGATGACTGTTTGACCCGATTCTGCAAGAGCCAAATTCTTTTCAAAGATTGATCTTCGTTAGGATATCACCAATTGAAGATTAGAACCGTGACATTCAAAGGCGGCTTTCCGGAACTCGATGCGGGCATTATGAATTCCTAGTCGTGTCCTTTGGATTGACTAATGCTCTCTTTGCCTTCATGGATATGATGAGCCAAGTATTCAAGGAATATTTAGATCACTTTGTGGTCGTCTTTATTGATGACATCCTTATTTATTCAAAAATAGTGAAGATCGGGAGCAACACTTGAGAGGTGACACTCAAAAGCTTCGTGAATATAAGCTTTATGCCAAGTTGAAGAAATGTGAGTTACGGCTTGAAGAAGTAGCATTCCTTGGGCACGTGAGTAGCATTCCTTGGGCACGTGGTATCAAGTCATGGAATATCTGTTGACCCAAAGCAAAGATTGAAGCTATTCAAAGTGGGAACAACCTAAATCGATGGCCGAAATCGTAGCTTTCTCGGTTTAATTTGGTTATTATCGGAGATTCGTGGAAGGATTTTCTCGAATCGCTACTCCATTGACTCGGTGACTCGGAAGATACAAAGTTCGGTTGGAGCGAAGAATGTGAGAAGAGTTTTCAAGAACTCGAGAGGAAACTTATTTGACACTGTTACGACAATACCATCGGCTCGGAGGATTTGTCATCTCTGATGATGCTTGAGCAAAGGTTGGGATGTGTTCTTATGCTGACATGGAAAAGTTATAGCCTATGCCTCATGACAACTCAAAGAATATGAGAGGAATTATCCTACTCATGATCTAGAGTTAGCATTTGTTATCTTCACTTAAAATTTGGAGGCATTACTTGTATGGGGAGAAAGTGGAGATCTTTACGGATCATAAAAGCCTCAAATATTTCTTCACTCAAAAGGAACTCAACATCACGACAACGGCGTTGGCTTGAGGCTATTGAAAGATTATGATCATACCATCAATACCATCTCGAAAAGCGAGCGTGGTAGGCGGCGCATTGAGTAGAAAATCATATATGAAATCTGAGTGCGATATTGTCAATATGAGGCCCATTTTGTGTGACTTGCAAAGGATGGAGATAGAGTTAAAGACTCGAGGGACGCGTGTGATGATAGCAAGTATCTGAGTAGAGCAGACTTTAATCGATAAAGTTAAATTTGCTCGCAATTTACGGACACTGGAGGCGATGCGTATGAAGAAGAAAGTGCAAGAAGGTCTTATCTTAGAAAGCAAGAATCGATGAAGAAGGAATACTTGAGTCAACTCCGGACTTTGTGTTCTAACGACCACGATTTAAAGTATAATATCATGATGGGCGCCTGACACACCATTTGCAATCCATCACAGGAGTACCAAAATGTATCATGATATTTCGTCATACATTTTGGTGGACCAATATGAAAGAGAGATAAATATTTGTTTATCTCAAGGTGTCTAACTTGTCAGCGAGTTAAGCGGAGCATCAAGTACCAAAAGGTCCATTGCAACCACTTGAAATTCGAGAATGGAAGTGGAGCACATTACCATGGATTTCGCACGGTCTTCCTAAGGTTTTCAAGGCGTTGATGCGATTTGGGTCATTGTTGATAGATTGACCAAGTCTGCTCATTTCTTCCGATCGATAAACTTATACACTTGAGCGTCTTGCTTTCGTATGTACATAAGCGAGATTGTAAGGCGCATGGTATCTTTGGTATCCATAGTTTCTAATCGAGACCCAAGATTCACTTCACGATTTTGGGTTAGTTTGCAAAAAAGCTATGAGGCACAGACTTACGGTTTAGCTCGGCATATCATCCTCGAGACGGACGGACGATGGAGATGACTATTCAAACTCTTGAAGATCTATTAAGACTCTGTGTCCTTGATTTCAAGGGAGTTGGGACAAGTTCTTACCATTGGTGGAGTTTTCCTACAACAGCAGTTATCAAGCAAGTATTGGCATGGCTCCATTCGAGCGTTGTATGGAAGAAAGTGTCGTTCTCGGTATCTTTGGGATGAGGTGGGTGAAGCAACGTTGTTGGGACCAGGAGTTGATACGTGTGACTACGGAAAAGATTCAAACGATCCAAACAGCGTATAAAAACCTCACAAAATCGATAAAAGAGTTATCTTGATCTTCATCGAAAGGGCGTGGAATTCGATATAGGAGATCATGTGTTGTTAAAAGTTGCTCCATGGAAAGGAGTTACAAGATTTGGAAAAGAGGAAAACTTAATCCTCGATTCATCGGTCCATTTTAATCCTCGATCGAGTAGGAGCGTGGCCTATAGACTCGCTTTCTGCTTGAATATGTCTCGTGTTCATGCGTTTTCACATATCCATATTACGTAAATATGTGAAAGACACGAACCACATTATTGAGTTAGAGCCAGGACGAAATAGCGGAAGATTTGGCGTATGAAGAGGTTCTGTTCAAATCTTGGATAAGAAGGAACATATTCTACGCTCGAGGTTATACTTCAAGTCAAAAGTTTGTGGAGGAACCACGATGTTGAGGAAATGACTTGGGAGTTAGAATCGAATTGAAATCAAGGTATCCTTACCTCTTGACATACCAGTCGTACCCTAATTTCGGTAGAAATTTCATAAGAAGGGAGGTTGTAAGACCCTGACTTTTATAAATAAAGATGAATTTTTCTATAAATATTATTTTTAAATATTATGGAATAAATTTGATATAATGTTATAGTTGTGGGTAATATTTATAAATTTTTGCAAAGTATGCGAAGTTGTTATAAAATATTCGTTTGGTGGGAGAATATTCTTTTTAGGGAATATTCGTACAATGACTCAATCATTGGTGGACCCCACAATGTAATTATTGTTGGATTGAAAAGCGCGACAAAATATTTTATAAAAAACTTGGCGGCGGAGGTGTTACTGAATTAAAGCTGTTGAACTACCCGGTGGTAAAAATCTGATGTCTGGCGTGGTTGCATAGTAAAGATACGGTATTGATTATTGATCTTGGTATTGATTATTGATCTTTACGTGAGAAGTCACCATTTATGCTCAATTATTACTACGATAATTCTTTGCATCATATCTCTTATATTATTGATTCAATTATTGTCGTTATTATCATCGTATAATATGTTATAGTATTAAATCAATAATTGAGGCGACAAGTTATAAATGATTAATAATTGTTGAAAGATTAAATATGTGTTATGATTTGTGGTAAGTTTGATTATTTTATGGGGGCTCATATGTCATCATCTAAGAGTCTCTTCGTCGATAGTAATTACCTTTGTGAATAGTAATTACCTTCGTCGATAGTATTTACCTTTGTCGATAGTAATTACCCTTGTGAATAGTATTTACCTTTCGTCGATAGTAATTACCTTCGCCATCGATAGTAATTACCCTTGTGAATAGTATTTACCTTCGTCAATAGTACAACCGTTAATAGTAATTACCTTTACCGGACGTCGAACCACTTGTCGTTTCACATTACTGAGCGTCGAACCACTTGTCGTTTCACATTACTGAGCGTCAAACCACTTTTCTTTTCACATCATTAGTCGATGAGCCACTTGCCTTTTCACATGGCGGTCTTAAGCTAGAAATCTTCTATAAATAGAGGCTAGGGCTTCATTATTTTCACGAATTCATTCAAGCTATAGAGAGAGAAAGTATAGAAAGAATAAGAGAGAAAGAAGAAGAGTATTTTGTTCTTACCTTCTTTGCGGTATTCAATCTCTACCAAAAGTAAGGGGTGTTATTCTTTCTTATTCATGAAAGAAGCATTGTTATTCCATTGCTTATTATTACATTGGAATAACTTTTGTATATGTGGTTTACCTATACTTGGTGACATTCTTCTATTATTACATTGGAACATCCACATCGTGTGTTTTACAGGACTGGTTAAAATCTTTATTATTATTATATTTGGAACATCACATGCATGTGTTTTACGGGACTGGTTAAAATCTTTATTATTATTACATTGGAACATCACATGCATGTGTTTTACACCGGACTGGTTAAAATCTTTATCATTCATTGGAATATCCTATCGTGTGTTTTTACAGGATCTGGTTCCATCTTTATTATTACATTGGAACATCTGCCGATTGTGAATTTCACACGACTTTGGTTTAGTTATTATTATTACATTGGAATAACTTTGTCTATGCAATACAATCGCATGCATGGTGATTTCTTTTGTTATTCCATTCTTTATTATACCCAGTTGGTTAAAACTTTGACTTCTATACTCCATGAAATTAATAGAATATCCTTGATATTTGCGTTTCATCGATATCTTTTCATGGAAATATTCTTGATCATTCTTGAATTTTACTAATTTGGACGTTAATAATTTCTGGATAAAATAATTCTTGAACTTGTTTTATTGAATTCTTATATCATTGTCATCATCCTCATGTTTATATTATGTTGAAAGTCATCGTGGCTGTAGTGCATAGATGGACTTGGTATGATTATGACGAGAGAGACTATTCGGTGTAATCATGTAGTAATGTTACAAATGATGTGATAAAAATCCTCGATGGTAGTAGTGCATTGGTGGACGATTGTTGGCATGATCATGACCATTAATGAATACACAAATATTCTTGGCCCGTAGGTGCGTGAATAATTATGGTCGTGATCTTAAAGAATATCCTGGTCGTAGTAGTGCGAGGGTGATTCGATGATGTGGAATATTTATTAAAGTTGAGTCTAAATTTATACGATGATGAAAAACCTTTTAAAACCTAAAAGATAGTAGACTTTATTTTCTACTTGACTCTTTTAATGGATTGCATATTCATTGCTATGATTAAAATGGTTGTTTCATTGTATTTTATCGGTTTAACATTGTTGAAGACTATTGATAATTTATTACGCATTATCTTAGTCATAATATTTCTTCTTGGGCTAGTTGAGCTCACCCTTTCTTTCCTTTGTTCTCTTGAGGAAATGAGAATATATTTGGGACGAGTCGGGAAAGCAGTGATGGTCACGAAGATAGCATTAGTAGTCCTCACTATACGTAAAATAGTGTGATAATAAGCTGTAATGAGGACTTTTGTTTGAGTTTGTATAATATCTAGTAGAGGCGATATTTGTATTTAAACTCACGGTTTATGTCGTATTGTATACCACGGCAGTTATGTTAATAAGTTGTATTTAAATTACGTACCATGTAAGTGGCGACCAAAGATGGGTGATGTATACCTAATTTTGGGGGCGTCCAAGGTATAATCGAAGCAGTCTTTGAAATAAGTCTCCTCTTGAGTTCTTAAAAACTCTTCTCACATTCTTCGCTCAATAGAACTTTGTATCTTTCGAGTCATTTGAGTCGATGGAGTAGCGATTCGAGAAAATCCTTCCACGAATCTCCGATAATAATAACTTAAACCGAGAAAGCTACGTACTTCGGTCACTGATTTAGGTTGTTCCCAGCTTTGAATAGCTTCAATCTTTGCTGGGTCAACAGATATTCCATGACTTGATACCACGTGCCCAAGGAATGCTACTCACGTGCCCAAGGAATGCTACTTCTTCAAGCCAGAACTCACATTTCTTCAACTTGGCATAAAGCTTATATTCACGAAGCTTTTGGAGTGTCAGCCTCAAGTGTTGCTCCTGATCTTCACGGCTTTTGGAATAAATATGGATGTCATCAATAAAGACGACCACAAAGTGATCTAAATATTCCTTGAATACTCGGTTCATCATATCCATGAAGGCAGAGGAGCATTAGTCAATCCAAAGGACATGACTAGGAATTCATAATGCCGTCTGCAAGGAGTTACGAAAGCGAGTCTTTCTTCTTCACGAATAGAGCAGAGGAGCACCCCAAGGAGAAGTACTTAGGACGAATAAAGCCAATGTCTAACAATTCCTGCGCAGTTGGGTCTTTAACTCACGAGGTTGATAGAGCCATTCGATATGGGGGCTTTGGAAATAGGTTTTGTCACGGGTTCAAGGTCGATACAAAATTTAATTTCACGCTTCGGGGTAGGTAGGGGAAGTTCTTGGGGAATACGTCGGAAATTTATTAACAATGAGAAATATCGTTCAAAACCGGCGTATTTTGTTTAAATCGTGACATGAGCTAAGAAAAGCTTGACATCCGTTTTTCAATAAACGAATAGCTTGACATCGTGACATGAGCTAAGAAAGCTTGTTTAAAATTTAATTTCACGCTCGAGGATACCTATTCTTGATGGTGACATGGTTGATTCGATAGTCAATCTGAAAGTCGCGATACTCCCCGTTTTTTCTTTACTGAATAAAGCAGAGCACCCCGAGGAGATGTCTTAGGACGAATGAAAACCGATGTCCAACAATTTCGTAGTTGGACCTTTAACTCCTCGAAGTTCAATAGAGCCATTCGATATGGGGTTTTAGAAATGGGCTTTATACCGGAGTTCAAGATCAATAAAGAATTCAACTTCACGCTCGGGGTAGGCCAGGGAAGTTCTTCAGAAATACGTCGGAAAGTCAATAACAACAGAATATTATTCAAATTTGACATGTCTTTATTCAAATCCATAACATGGGCTAAGAAAGCTTGACATTCGTTTTTCAATAAGCGAATAGCTTTTATGATTAGATATGATAGTGATTGATTTTAATGGTTTAGTTGCTTGAATTGCAGTACAAAGGTTGGTTAGGAATATGAAAACTAACAACCTTATTTAAAACAATCAATTTTGGCATGATGAGTAGTTAACCAATCAATCCCTAAAATCACATCAAAACAAGTATCTTTAAAGAGATAAGGTCAAGCGGGTAAGGTAATGGTACCAACTTGAATCAAACAAGATTTATAAGCAAAGTGGATGTGATGAAAGTTTCTCTAACGGAGTTTTCCGAGATAGGTCAAAGTCTAATTTCTCCCGAGTCAAGTTCAAACGTTGAACGCAACAAGAGAGATAAAAGAATGGGTAGAAGCGGTATCTAATAAGGTATAAACTTCGCAAGAATTATAATTAACTAACCCATGCTAACTTCGTTCGGGTTCCTCACTTGTTGGGGAAGTCACGACAACCATTCTCCTTTGAACTACACCGGCTTTGACTTATGCAGGGTAGCATTTGGTGTCGTTCTTATCGTTGGAATTGACTTTTCTATAGGCATATTCCACTTTTAACTGCTTCATCGTACTCCTGATTCATGATCTGAATCATCAATCTTCGATCTATATCGAATTGAGATTGACCGCTCTGTACAGGGTAATTTAAAACTCGATGTTGGGTTCTTCCAATTGCTGTCCAAAAAGAGAAATGTATATCATCTATTTTAACCTTTTTGGATCGGACGTCTCTTTCTACAATATCAACATGTCGTACGGCTTTTACCCACGCATCCTTCATTCTCACTCGTTCGGTTGTTTCTTCTTTCAATTTGATCCTTGATATTTGAATTCTCGATTCAACTTTAATATCTTACCTCTCGCCAAAACGTGATTTTGTTCGAGCATCACATATCGGGTAACACAATTTTGAATTGTTGTATCTCTTTGTTCCACAACCGCTTGCAGTTCTTCAACCTATTCTTCTAGCTCACGAATACGATCTCGTAGTTCTACATTTGATCAAAAATTTCTTCTAATAAATTCTCCTCAGGTTCCTCTTCTTCCTCACTCTCAGTTGCTACCTCTGCGACTAGCTTCAAGGTGCAACTATTAATTCTTCCCTCACCACATGGATATCTCTAATTCCTTCTTCGCTTGATATTACATTATCCTGGTTGGTGATTAGAGGTATATCCACGGTCTCATTCAATCCATTGTTGACATTTTCAGCTGCCATCTTAAATACTGTCATAAAAGCAAGGGTTAATTAAGGAAATCAATATATCACATAATATCCATATATCTTGACCAACTAAAAAAATAAGCTTAGGTAGGACACCTTTAGCGAAGGATTTATTTACGTCTCTCCCTCCTAGTTCTATTCCCCGATCTCATGGAGATCATATCCTAAGCTTCGATACCAACTGTGACACCCCCAAAATAGGTATACATCACCCATTACGAGTTGTCAATACATGGTACGAAACAACTACAACTTTATTATTACAACAAGAAAGCTGTGAGTTTAAATACAAATATTATCTTCAGACAATATCTATACTCAAATAAATCCTCATCACATTTATTGATACATTATTTTACAAAAATGGTGAGGACTACTAAACAATCCTTTTCTAAAACCTTCATTCCATACCCAGGCTGTACTCGCTTATATTCTCGCCTCACGAGAAAATGGAACAAAAGGAAAAGGGTGAGCTCAACTAGCTCATAAAGAATATTATGACTAAGATAATATACAACAAATTATCGTTAGTCTTCAACAGGAAAAATTTAATAGAATCTGATAGACAACAAATTTTAAATCAATATTCGCAGTGAAATAATAATTCATTAGAAGAGTTAAGTAGAGAATGCAAACTACTATCTTACATGTATGAATTTAAAAGTTCATAAATCTATCTTTTATCCCTGTAACAACAATCCATAAACATCCGGAATCAAATATTCATCTTTGACTACTGGGCCAAAGATATTCATCGATTAGTCATGTTCATTTAAACACTGTTCATCTTTGCACTACTGGGCCAAAGATATTCTTGAGAAATCATTCATCTTCTGCACTATGTGCCAAAGATATTCAATAATATCATCATTTAAAGGCGAGGATGATGAAAAATATTTTAAAAAGCGAATCCAAAGTGAAACAAAATGACAAGGATTAAGGATTAAGGATTCGTACTTTGTTTTATCCATGTTCAAAAATACCTCAAAATAATCATAGTGGTGTAAAATTCAAGAATGATCAAAACATGGATACAATCAAAGCTAGTATCCGAATAGATATTTTGGACGAAAAGAAGAAATTTTATTTTTCGATGAATAGTCTTGAGTATCGTGAATAGTAACTCTCAGACACCAAAAGATAGAAATTCCACAAAAAAAACATTTTCACGCTTCATGAATAGTACTCGTGAATAGTAATCGTGAATAGTAACTCATGAATAGTAACTTCGTGAATAGTAACCCCGACATGAAAAAGTTCCAAATTTGATAAAAAGTTCCAACCAATATTTCAAAGATAATGATATTGAAGAAATAATATCATTTGAGAAGAAAATAACATCCCTTACCTCAAAGAATCGAAGCCGGAAGGAAAGATCGGAAGTGATCTTTGAATGAAACTTGTATTTGAGCAAGAACTCTCAAAGTATCTAAATACTCACAAAATACTCAATAATATAGAGAGAAAGAGAAAACTTTGTTTACGGTGTAATTTTCAATTCTAACTTAGCCCTCTATTTATAGGAAAATGTTATTTACCAAGCGGA
Organism: Panax quinquefolius; assembly: GCA_020205615.1. Classification (NCBI taxonomy): domain Eukaryota; kingdom Viridiplantae; phylum Streptophyta; class Magnoliopsida; order Apiales; family Araliaceae; genus Panax; species Panax quinquefolius. The sequence continues at coordinate 3,369,135 of CM035155.1, read as the reverse complement.
CTTGACTTTGCTACGATGGCTTTACCGCTACTATTGCCACCCACCACATTTGAAATAAAATTCAGCACATTTTTCACCAACCACAAGTGGGGCCCACTCAATTCTAGAATTTTCCACCAAAATCAATTATAACCCTACTTTCCAGAATCAAACACCTCTTAAAATTTATAACAAATCATTCGTTCATTTTTAACGGTTCAAAATTTGTAGACATATACTCAACTTATATATGTATAACATATCCAAAATCACAACAATCCAGCGGTCGGATTAAAATTATAACTCACGCAATATATCGTAAAAATAATCGATTTGATTTTTAATACCTCCATTCAAACAAAATTCCGATAAAACACCTCAACATTAAATCATTCAATTATAACCACATAAAATAAATAAATCCATCATTTATATTCACATCAAATAAATATTTTCTTATCATATAAATCAATAATTAATTATTCACAAATAATATTACAGAATCACAATTATGACAACCGGTAGTTCCAGGAAAGAGGGCTTTCAATAAGGATCTCTCCTTCTTGGGGCCAAGCGAATTAGGTGACCAAACCTCTCCTTAAGCAGAACTTTCTAGACATTGCCAATAATGTTATCTAATAATATTATTTAAATAATATGAATTATTGATCGATAATGGAGATAATGTGCAAAGTGACAATTATTGAACAACAATTATATAAAATATCAACGCAAAGCAATTATTGAATCAATAAAATAAAATATTGAGCGATGATTCTTTGTGAAAATTATTGAGTAGTGCCTTCTTACGCACGAATCAATAATTGGTGCAATACCGTGTCTTCTTGTCAACAACGCGTATTAGTGTGTTTTAACCACGGGTATTCCAACAAGATAATTCAGTAATAACTACGCCTGTTATTTTTAAAAACTTATATTTGTCGTTTTCTTCATCCAATCGCTTTCCGTTATGGGGCTGCTGGCCGTAAATACGAATATTCCCGAAGCATTGAATATTCCCGACCAAACGAATATTCAAACAACAATGAATATTTTATAACCACTTGCTTATTTTGAAATATTTGCATATTTTACCCCTAACTATCCACATTAATCAAATCAACCCTTACTATTTCAAAATAATAAATAAAGGAAATTCCTTTTATTTAAAAAAAATTTCTGGTCTTACATAAGTGACCTTCTCTTCCACAATTATAACATGCTTTGACTGCATTGGCGCAGTTTGATGATGTGTCCCTCTCCTCGCATTTGAAGCATATGATAGATGGTCTTTCTCCTTCCTTAACAATGGGTCTTTGGTCTTTGACGTCTTTCCATCATTGTTGAATCTCCTTTTCTTGAAATGTCCATTCTTATTGTTTTTGCCCTTGATTACCGAAGTGGTTACCATATCTCGGCCCATTGATTCCCTCCACGCTTGTTGTCACCGCTCGATGACTACTACTCATTTGGTATTATAATTTTATCATGACTCTCTTTTAGTTGCATTGACTCATTATCGCGCTTCCACTAAGCGAGCCCTATTTACAACATCCGAATACAAACACGGTTTATGAGAAATAAGATATTGACTTATCTAAAACAAACCTCTTAAAAACATTTTGCGCCATTCTCTCTTCATTATCCACACAGTGGGGACTTAAACCGTGATAACTCGCAAATTTTGCCTCGTATTGCGACACGGTCATATTGTTTTGTTCAACTTGATAAACTCCACCTCCTTCATATGGCGAATACTTTCGGAAAGTATTTGTCGTTGAGCGACTCTGGAACTTCTCCCAAGATATCTTGAAGACAATGAGGTTGAGTACATTTACCGATTCCCACCATGTGTGCCTCTCTGCCGCAACATAAAAGCGTGAAGAGGAACCTTTTGCTCTCCTCGGAGCATCCCAAGACATCAAATATCTTGGTAATCTGCTTTATCCATGCTTCCGCCATAAGTGGTTTTGGCTCACCCTTAAACTCCGGTGGTCCCAGCTCCTTAAATTGTTTAGCGGTGGCCACCAGAGAGTTTCAAGTGTTTCCCTACGTTTTGGATGAGAGTCGCTCTCTGCTCTTCATTGCATAAATTGCATAAAGCCTCTAAACATTTGATCATTCATCATTTGGTCGGTGTGTTTGTTTGCATGAGGATTGTCGCCTTCACGATGCACATTATCACGATTATTGATATCACGGTGAATCGGCGATCGCTGCGCTCCATTCTTATTCTCAACATTCTCGGATGTCATTTTCGAATCGCCACAAAATAAAAGGTTAATTGACATGTAACAAATTATCCCTATCTTGACCAACCAATAAAATAGCACATAAACTTAGGTAGGTCATACTAGCGAAGGTATTCCCGTCTCTCCCCTCTAGTACTATTCTCACATCTTAGCCGGGGATCGTATCCACTATGCTACGATACTCAATTGTGGCGCCCCAAAATTAGGTATACATCACCCATCTTGGGTCGCCACTTACATGGTATGTAATTTAAATACAACTTATTAACATAAGCATGGGTATGCAATACGACATAAAGCGTGAGTTTAAATACAAATATCGTCTACTAGATATTATACAAACTCAAACAAAAGTCCTCATTACAATTATTATCACACTATTTCACGAATAGTGAGGGACTACTAACGCTTATCTTCGGGACCATCACTTTCTTCCCAGAGCTAAGTCCGGCTATATTCTCATTTCACAAGAGAAACGGTGAAAGAAAGGGTGAGCTCAACTAGCCCAAGAAGAAATATTATGACTAAGATAATGCGAGAATAAATTATCAATAGTCTTCAACAATGTTAAAGCGATAAAATACAATAGACAACCGGTTTAGCTGCGGTGAATATCGTTCCATTAAAAAGTCAAGTAGAAAATAAAGTCTACTATCTTTTAGGTTTTAAAGGTTTTTTTTCATCATTGTTATATTTGAGACTAAACTTTAATAAATATTCCACATCATCGAATCACCCACGCACTACGGCCGAGGATATTCTTTAGTATCACGACCACAATTATTCATGCACTACGGGCCGAGAATATTTGTGTATTCATTAATGGTCATGATCATGCCAACAATCATCCACCAATGCACTACTGACCATCGAGGATTTTTATCACATCATTTGTAACATTACGATTCATGATTACAACGAATAGTCTCTCGTGTAATCATACCAAGTCCATCCATCATGCACTACAACAGCCACAGATGACTTTTAACATAATATAAACATGAGGATGATGACAATGATATAAGAATTCAATAAAACAAGTTCAAGAATTATTTTATCGAGGAATTATTAACGTCCAAATTAGTAAAATTCAAGAATGATCGGAAGAATATTTCCATGCAAAGATCTTTGGATGAAACACTTGAAATATCGAGGATATTCTACTAATTTCATGGAGTATAAGTCAAAGTTTTAACCAATTTGGGTATAATAAAGAATGGAATAACAAAAGAAATCACCGTGCATGCAGTGCCTTGATAGGCGAGTTATTCAATGAGAATAATAATAACGGAATCGGTCAGGTGAAATTCACGCAAGCGGGATGTTCCAGCGACAGAATAATAAAGATGGAACCGGTGTTGGTGTAAAACACAAAGATAGGATATTCCAACAGAATGATAAAAAAGCGGAACCGGTCAAGGTGTAAAACACAATGACAAGATGTTCCAACAAAATGATAAAAGGCGGAACCGAGTCCGGTGTAAAACACTGTGCATGAGGATGTTCCAACAGAATAATAATAAAGAGCGGAACCGGTCGGTGTGTAACACCTGCATGAGAGGATGTTCCAAGCAGAATAATAATAAAAAGCGGAACCAGGTAGGTGTAAAACACATGACAGGATGTTCCAATGAGAATAATAGAAGAATGTCACCAAGTATAGGGTAAAAGCGTATCTGAGTTATTCCAGCAGAATAATAAGCAATGGAATAACAACAGTTCTCTTCATGTAAATAAGAAAGAATAACACCCCTTACTTTTGGTAGGAGATTGAATCTGCTTGCGGTGTAGTAAGAAAAATACTCTTCTTCTTCTCTCTTATTCTCTCTATACTTTTCTCTACTATAGCTTGAATGAATTCGTGAAAAATAATGAAGACCTATGCCTCTATTTATAGAAGATTTCTAGCTTAGCACCTGCTTGGTGAAAAAGCGAGTGGGCTTGACGACTAATGATGTGAAAAGAAAAGTGGTTTGGCGCTCAGTAATGTGAAGCGACAAATGGTTCGGCCTTTGTAATGTAAAACGACAAGTGGTTCGACGATCGGTAAAGGTAATTACTATTAACGAAGGTAAATACTATTGACGAAGGTAAATACTATTCCTGAGGGTAATTACTATTGGCGAAGGTAATTCTTATTGACGAAGGTAAATACTATTCACAAGGGTAATTACTATATCGGCGAAGGTAATTACTATTGACGAAGGTAAATACTATTGACGAAGAGACTCTTAGATGATGACATATGAGCCCCCATAAAATAATCAAACTTACCACAAATCATTTTATTTTTCATCAACACATATTTAATCTTTCAACAATTATTAATCATTTATAACTTGTCGTCTCAATTATTGATTTAATACTATAACATATTATACAGATGATACTGTGACAATAATTGAATCAATAATATAAGAGATATGATGCAGCAATTACTGTAGCAATAATTGAGCATATTTGAGTGACTTCACGTAAGCATCGATAATCAATCTGAGTGTCTTCTACGCAACAATGCCAGACGTATTCTTGTACTTTTACCACCGGGTAGTTCAACAGTTTTAACGGTAACACCTCGTAGTTATTTTTATAAAATATTTTTGTCATTTTCTCAATCAAAGCAATAATTTTGTTGTGGGGTCCACCAATGATTGAGTAGTTGTATTATAATATTCAAAAGAATATTCCAAGGCAAAACGAATATTTTATAACAACTTGCATACCTTGCAAAATTTATAAATATTACCCAAAACTATAACATTATATCAAATTTATTCCATAATATTAAAAATAATATTTATAGAAAAATTCATCTTTATTTATAAAATTTGGGTCTTACAATGATTGCCAGCATAAACAAAGTTATTCTAACATAATAATGAAGAATGGAATAACAACTCTTACGAGTATTAACAAAAAGTAATTCTCTTCATGAATACGAAAGAATAATACCCCTTACAGGTACAACAATTAATATCCCTTACCTTAGAATAAAGCTGGATACTTGAATAGAAATGTAGCAGACTTCTCTTCTTCTTTCTCTCTATAGATTTCTCTCTATAATAATGGCTTTAAAGCTTTAGTGAATTGGTGAGAAATGAAAAAAGAATGAGCTTCTATTTATAGGAAAATATAGTTTCGATAATTGCACATTTTGGGGCTCAAAAAATTACAGTACAATACCTCCAACTTTTCTTTCATTTTTAATTTAGTCCTGCAAGTATTATCAATCTTGCACCAACTCCCCTAATAGTAAATCATGTGAATCAATAGTAAAATCATGTGACCATAATATTAAAAAATTATTTCGACAAAATTTAAATCTTTATTGATAAAATCGGGGTCTCACTGATCTCCCCTCCTTATGGAATTTAAGCCCTCGAAATTAGAAGTGCGTACTGATATGATAAAGAGGTGAGGATACCTTGAATACCTTTATCGTTAAAAATATTAAATTCATCTTCATGATCCTCCGAAGATATTTATTAACAATTCATCTTTTTACTCTACAATTTAAAGATATACAATTTATAAAACCAATAATCTTTGAGGCAGCGACTTAATAGTATCACGACCACGAATTTTCCATACACTTTCTTGGCGAGGATATTCGTGTTTTCAATCTGATCATGATTATCTAGAATAATCGTGGTCATAATCATACCAAGTCTATCGATGCACTACTGGTAAAGATGACTTTTACCACATCCATGAATTAATATTTCATTCTTTGAGACTCGATAATTTCGATAATTAATCCATATCATCGAATCATCCCACGCTACGTGGCGAGGATATTCATTAGTATCACGACCACGAATTATCCATGCACTACGACGAAAGATAATCGTGTATTCATTAGTATTAGTATTACGACCACAAATTATCCGTGTATTCTACTGACCGAAGATAATCGTGTATTCATTGTATTATCACGACCACAAATTATCCATGCACTACGGCGAAGATAATCGTGTATTCATTAGTATCACGACCACAAATTATCCATGCACTACGACCGAAGATAATTGTGTATTCATTAGTATCACGACCACAAATTATCCATACACTACGGCCGAAGATAATCGTGTATTCATTAGTATCACGACCACAAATTATCCATGCACTACGACCCGAAGATAATCGTGTATTCATTAGTATCACGACCACAAATTATCCATACTGCTACGACCCGAAGATAATCGTGTTTTCAATTACGGTTATGATTATCTTAGAACAATCACGGTCATAATCATACCAAGTCCATCTATACTTCTGACCCACGAGATGACTTTCAACGTAATATAAAGCGTGAGGATAATGATATAAAGAATCGATCAAATGAGATAAAGGATAAATATTAAACATTTATAATATAATTTATCCGAGGATTCAAGAATATCCCCATGTTATCAATCACTTAATAATCTCATAATCTAATATCATTAATATTATAACAATATTTTAATCACTTCTTAAATTTATAAACAATTTATCTCGATTGTTTACGCTTTACCATATAATGCATTTAATCATTCAAAATGCCATACTCATAAGATATCATCACCAATTATCAAATCCTCATCAAAAAATATGCATATACTCTATATAGGATTCTCAGCCATAAAATCCTATTTTCAACTTTGTTACTTCACATAACATATTTATTTAACTCATATGTTAAGTAACTAAACTATTTTCATGAAAAATACCAAATCAGTCCCAAAAATATTTCTTTTCTGGGATTTAGCATAATATAGTCCCATAATGAAAATATATTTTTTCTCGAAATTTTTAAAATTCATTTACTATTTTTCAAAAATCAATTTCTAATTAATTCCTTAAGAAATTAGCTACCTCAAGTTTAACTCAAAAATTCCCAAATCTTGGCAGGACCTTACACATGTTAATGTGAGCCTCAGTTTAAATTTCATGGTCATCGGAGTTATAGAACTCGGTTATAGCATTTTTTAAATCGGAAAAACCTAAATATTGAAATAGTCATAACTTGCTCATTTTAAGTCGAGAATGAGCTCATTTTTTGGACAGGAGGTACTTTATACCATATACTTTCATGTCCCAAAAGGCCAGAATTTTTCTCATAATTTAAGTGGCCGAAACAGCCCCTCTAAAATCATGGCGTGACTTTTTCGGTTTTGCAGCTTTGCACTCCTTTGCTAAAATCAGTCCACACAAAAATCTACAACACCTTTTCCAGTAATTCCACTTGGATTAGTTAGGTAACTCATAGATCTAACTCTAGGACTTGACCACATTCAAAAATTCAAAATATAATAGGAGATATGGTTGATTGAATTTCATATTCGTTTTTCACCAAAATCGATTTTCAACTCTTTGTGATTTCTAAGAAACTTTCATGTTTTCACATAATAACCAACATAACTCATCATAACACTTACTAATACTTCATATACCCATGATTTTCATTAGTCAATGCTTTTATTATGACTTTCATCATAATCCTCGTAAGCAGATCCTTTTAGTTGAAGAAATATTTGAGGTTTAAGAAATGGGTTTTTATCTTTGGGGTCGATACAAAATTCGATTTCACGCTCTAGGGTAGGCTAGAAGTCTTCAAGAAATCGTCAAGAAATTTATTAATGATAGAAATATCATTCAAAAGCTGTTACTCTCGTCCAAGACTTGGATAATCGTCACATTAATACCATTGTGACTTACATCCCTTAACACAGATAGCACCTCACAATGATACCTATAAACTTGCCATCTTCATTCACGATGTAAGCCTCTGAAAATGCGGCGGTGCATTCCACAAGGAAGTCAACAACGAAAGGATCGGGGCTCTTTACTTATGGCTTGATATAATGATGATTAACTTTAGGGTTTGGTTACTTTGAATTACATATAATGAGGTTGGTTATGAATATAAAAGCTAACAACCTTACGAAAAGCATGATGAGTAGTTAACCAATTGATTCCTAAAATCACATCAAAGGCAAGTATTTTCAAAAAGATAAGATCGACGAAGTAGCGTGAAAGTGTTTATTTGAATCAAACAAGATTTAAAAATAGTAAGCGATATGAAGGCTCCTACTTACGAAGTTTTGACCGATAAGTTAAAGTCTAACTTCTCTAGGAGTCAAATTTAAGCGTTGAGCATAAGCAAGAGAGATAAAATAATGGGTAGAACTGGGCGGTATCTTATAAGGTATAGACTTATGATTTATAATTAACTAACCGTGCTAAACCGTTCGGTTTACTCGCTTTTTGAGAAGTCGTGAAAAATGCACTTCCTAAAACCAACGACTTTGTTTTGTCCATATCCACCTTTGGTGCCATAGTCGACTAGACTTGACTTTGGTGCACAACAAAATTGAGCTAAATGACCTTCTCTTCTTGCAATTTCCACTTCTATTATCTTTGCCGTGATTACCCAAAGTGGTTACCATTCTTAGCATGATAATTTCCCCCCGATGGTTATCATTGTTACGATAGCCGTTGCCACCGATATGATTATTATCGTGTTGTTGGTCGTTACCTTTTGTTTGAAATTTGAATCAACACTCTCTCATGTGCTTCATTGCTTATCTCGGCATTTTAGGATGTCATTCTCAAACAACTTTGTCACAAAACAAGGGTTAATTAACATATCACATATTATCCCTATACTACGTGAGCCAATTAAATACCAAATAAATTTAGGTAGGTCATACTAGCGAAAGAATTTCCGTCTCTCCCCTCTAGTTCTTATCTCACATCTTGGCGGGGATCGTATCCTAAGCTACGATACCACCAGTTGTGGCGCCCCCAAAATTAGGTATCGTCACCCATCTTGGGTGCGCCACTTACATGGTACATAAATTCAAATACAAACTTAATTATACATACGTAGGTGTAACATACGACAATACATAAATGAGAGTTCTAATAGGAATATTGTCATTTAGATGATATCCATACTCAAGAGTCCTCATTACATTTATTGTCACCTTTATTTAACAGAATAGTGAGGACTACTAATCTTATCTCGGACCATCACTCTTTTCCCAGGCTTCGTCCCGGCTATATTCTCATTTCACGAAGAGAAACGGTGAAAGAAAGGGTGAGCTCAACTAGCCCGATAAGAAATATTATGACTAAGATAATGCGAGAATAAATTATCATTAGCCTTCTTGATGTTAAGCGATAAAATACAATAGACAAACGGTTTAAGCTGCGGCGGAATATCTGATCCATTAAAAAGTCGAGTAGAAAATAAAAGTCTACTATCTTTTTAGGTTTTAAAGGTTTTCATAAATTTTTTTATCACTAAGACTCGGTTTAATGAATAAACCACAATATCTAATCATCCTGTACCACGGTCGAGGATTTTCATCAAATTATCGATGGTCATGACTATCTAGAATCACCCACTGGTCATAATCATACCAAAAACTATCCATCATTTGCATTACGAGCCCTTTGAGGACTTTTGTCACATCATTTATAACAAGCCGTGATTATCTTAGAATGATCCACTGGTCATAATCATACTAAGTTCATCTATGCTTGCGTAAGCGAAGATAACATAATATAACATGAGGATGATGACAATGACATAATAATTTGATAAAACAAGTTCAAGAATTATTTTTATCGAGGAATTAATAACGTCAATTGTCGACGAATCTTTGTTTTGTAGAGTAAAATTCAAGAATGATCGGAAGAATATTTCCATGAAAGATCTTTGGATGAAACGCAAATATCGAGGATATTCTACTAATTTCATGGAGTATAGAAGTCGAAGTTTTAACATTTGGGTATAATAAAGAATGGAATAACAAAAGAAATCACCGTGCATGCGGTGCCGCATGAGCGAGGTTATTCAGCGAGAATAATAATAACGGAACGGTCGGTGAAATTCTGCAAGCAAGGATGATCAACAGAATAATAAATCTTTGAATAATAATAAACAATGGAACCCGGTCGGTGTAAAAACATGACGAGGATATTCAGCGAGAATAATAAATGCGGAATAATAAACAATGGAACCGGTTAGGTGTAAAACACAGACGAGGATATTTCAGCAGAATAATAAAGAATGGAATAACGAGAAGAAGATCACCAAGTATAGGGGATTAAGCGTATCTGAGTTATTCAGCCAGAATAAATAAGAATGGAATAATATAAGGATTTCACCAAGTATATAGGGTATCTGGCGTATACGAGGTTATGTATAGGGTATACCACTTTTACGAGTTATTCAACGAGAATAATAATGAATGGAATAATGAAGTTCTCTTCATGAATAAGAAAGAATAACACCCCTTACAGATTACAACAAATAATATCCCTTACCTTAGTAAAAAACCTTTGGATATCAAAGTAGTGAAGTAGCGAGAATACTTTTCTTCTTTTCTCTATAGATTTTCTCTCTATAGCTTCTCTCTATAATTTCTCTCTCAGAGTTTGGTGAATTAGTAAGAAAATAATGAAGGAATGAGCTTATTTATAGGAAAATAGAATGCGTAGTAATTAATCCATGAGCGGTCCAGTTGATTTACTTTAATCGGCGGTCCGTATTTAAAAGCAAAATCTTTTAAATAAAATATCATATATTCTATTTATATAAAAACATTTCTTATGCAAACCTTTATGCAAAACACTATAAAAACTTTATCGACACTTATCATAATAAAAATAAAATATAATATATTTATTTATAGAATAACTTTAATAAAGTATTACATTTTATATAAAAAGATGTTTACATTTTATTACGTTAATAATACTGAATAAAACAAAAGCGTCATTATCATTATAATAATTCATATTATTAATCGTGATAATGGAATCAAGTGGTGACTTCTCGCATAAGCATCGATAATCAATACAGGGTGTCTTCTTATGCGACCACACGTATTCTTTGTACTTTTACTACTAGAGTAGTTCAGCGGTATCAGCGGTAAAACTTCCGTAGTTATTTGATAAAATATTTTTGTCGTTTTCTCGATCAAATGACAATAATTACATTAATGGGTCCCCTGATGATTGGTAGTTATGCGAATATTCCTGCTAAATAGAATATTCCCAGAGCCAATCGAATATAATATAACCACTTGCATACTTTGCAAAATTTATAAATACTACCCTGACTATAATATTATCTCAAATTCACACCATAATATTAAAAATTATTTGACAAAATTTAAATCTTTATTGATAAAATCACGGGGTCTCCTGATCTCCCTCCTTATGGAATTTAGCCCTCGAAATTAGAAGTGCGATACAGTATGATAAAGAGGTGAGGATACCTTGAATACCTTTATCGTTAAAAATATTAAATTCATCTTTGCTTGATCGGCGAAGATATTCATTAACAATTCATCTTTGCCTTCTGAATTTAAAGATATCAATTTGTAAAACCAATAATCTTTGAGGCCTTGACTTAATAGTATCACGACCACGAATTATCCATATTACTTCTTGGCGAGGATATTCGTGTTTTTTCAATCTGATCGTGATTATCTTAGAATAATCCGTGGTCGTAATCATACCAAGTCTATCGATACTTCTGACGAAGAAGATGACTTTTACCACATCCATGAATTAATATTTCATTCTTTGAGACTCATTTCGATAATTAATCCATATCATCGAATCATCCCACCTTTACTGGGCGAGGATATTCATTAGTATCACGACCACGAATTATCCATGTACTTCTACGAAGATAATCGTGTATTCATTTCAGTACGACCACAAATTATCCATACCACTACGACTGACGAAGATAATCGTGTATTCATTAGTATCCGACCACAAATTATCCATATGCACTACGACGAAGATAATCGTGTATTCATTAGTATCACGACCACAAATTATCCATGCACTACGGACCGAAGATAATCGTGTATTCATTAGTATCACGACCACAAATTATCCATACTTCGACCTACTGACGAAGATAATCGTGTATTCATTATTATAGTACGACCACAAATTATCCATACACTACTGCCCGAAGATAATCGTGTATTCATTAGTATCACGACCACAAATTATCCATAATTAAAAGATAATCGTGTATTCATTAGTATCCGACCACAAATTATCCATGCACTACTGGCGAAGATAATCGTGTTTTCAATTACGGTTATGATTATCTTAAGAACAATCCACAGTCATAATCATACCAAGTCCATCATCTATACTTCTGAATGAGGCGAGATGACTTTCAACGTAATATAAGCATGAGGATAATGATATAAAGAATCAATCGAATGAGATAAAGGATAAATATTAAACATTTATAATATAATTTATCCGAGGATTCAAGAATATCCCCATGTTATCAATCACTTAATAATCTCATAATCTAATATCATTAATATTATAACAATATTTTAATCACTTCTTAAATTTATAAACAATTTATCTCGATGTTTTACGCTTTACCATATAATGCATTTAATCATTCAAAATGCCATACTCATAAGATATCATCACCAATTATCAAATCCCTCAAAAAAAAAATATGCATATATACTACATATAGGATTCTCAGCCATAAAATCCTATTTTCAACTTTGTTACTTCACATAACATATTTAACTCATATGTTAAGTAACTAAACTATTTTCATGAAAAATACCAAATCAGTCCCAAAAATATTTCTTTTTTAAGGATTTAGCATAATATAGTCCCATAATGAAAATATATTTTTCTCTAAATTTTTAAAATTCATTTACTATTTTTCAAAAATCAATTTCTAATTAATTCCTTAAGAAATTAGCTACCTCAAGTTTAACTCAAAAATTCCCAAATCTTGGCAGGACCTTACACATGTTAATGTGAGCCTTCAGTTTAAATTTCATGGTCATCGGAGTTATAGAACTCGGTTATAGCATTTTTAAATCGGAAAAACCTAAATATTGAAATAGTCATAACTTGCTCATTTTAAGTCGAGAATGAGCTCATTTTTGGACAGGAGGTACTTTATACCATATACTTTCATGTCCCAAAAGGCCAGAATTTTTCTCATAATTTAAGTGGCCGAAACAGCCCCTCTAAAATCATGGCAGTGACTTTTTCGGTTTTGCAGCTTTGCACTCCTTTGCTAAAATCAGTCCACACAAAAATCTACAACACCTTTTCAAGTAATTCCACTTGGATTAGTTAGGTAACTCATAGATCTAACTCTAGGACTTGACCACACTCAAAAATTCAAAATATAATAGGAGATATGGTCGATTGAATTTCATATTCGTTTTTCACCAAAATCGATTTTCAACTCTTTGTGATTTCTAAGAAACTTTCATGTTTTCACATAATAACCAACATAACTCATCATAACACTTACTAATACTTCATATACCCATGATTTTCATTAGTCAATGCTTTTATTATGACTTTCATCATAATCCTCGTAAGCAGATCCTTTTAGTTGAAGAAATATTTGAGGTTTAAGAAATGGGTTTTTATCTTTGGGGAATCGATACAAAATTCGATTTCACGCTCTAGGGTAGGCTAGGAAGTCTTCAAGAATCGTCAAGAAATTTATTAATGATAGAAATATCATTCAAAAGCTATTACTCTCGTCGAAGACTTGGATAGTCGTCACATTAATACCAATTGTGACTTACATCCCTTAACACAGATAGCACCTCACAATGATACCTATCAACTTGCCATCTTGATTCACGGCGTCGCCTCTGAAAGTATGCGGCCGGTGCATTCCACACAAGGAAGTCAACAACGAAAGGATCGGGGCTCTTTACTTATGGCTTGATATATGATGATTAACTTTAGGGTTTGGTTACTTTGAATTAGTATAATGAGGTTGGTTATGAATATAAAAGCTAACAACCTTACGAAAAGCATGATGAGTAGTTAACCAATTGATTCCTAAAATCACATCAAAGGCAAGTATTTTCAAAAGATAAGATCGACGAGTAGCGTGAAAGTGTTTATTTGAATCAAACAAGATTTAAAAATAGTAGCGATAGCGAAGGCTCCCTCTTATGAAGTTTTGACCGATAAGTCGAAAGTCTAACTTCTAGGAGTCAAATTTAAGCGTTGAGCAGCAAAGAGAGATAAAATAATGGGTAGGCCGGTATCTTATAAGGTATAGACTTATGATTTATAATTAACTAACTTGCGTGCTAACCCGTTCGGTTTACTCGCTTTTTGAGAAGTCGTGAAAAATGCACTTCCTAAAACCAAACTTTGTTTTGTCCATATCCACCTTTGGTGCCATAGTCAGCTAGACTTGACTTTGGTGCACAACAAAATTGAGCTAAATGACCTTCTCTTCTTGCAATTTCCACTTCTATTATCTTTGCCATGATTACCATGAAGTGGTTACCATTCTTAGCATGATAATTTCCCCCCGATGGTTATCATTGTTACGATGGCCGTTGCCACCGATATGATTATTATCGTGTTGTTGGTCGTTACCTTTTGTTTGAAATTTGAATCAACACTCTCGTGTGCTTCATTGCTTATCTCGGCATTTTAGGATGTCATTCTCAAAACTTTGTCACAAAACAAGGGTTAATTAACATATCACATATTATCCTATACTACTACGTGAGCCAATTAAATACCAAATAAATTTAGGTAGGTCATACTTAGTGAAAGAATTTCCGTCTCTCCCTCTAGTTCTTATCTCACATCTCGGCCGGGGATCATATCCTAAGCTACGATACCTGTTGTGGCGCCCCAAAATTAGGTATCGTCACCCATCTTGGGTGCGCCACTTACATGGTACATAAATTCAAATACAAACTTAATTATACATACGTGCGTGTAACATCGACAATATATAAGCGAGAGTTTAATAGGAATATTGTCATTTAGACAATATCCATACTCAAAGAGTCCTCATTACATTTATTGTCACCTTTATTTAACGAGAATAGTGAGGACTACTAATGCTATCTTGGGACCATCACTCTTTTCCCAGGCTCGTCCCGGCTATATTCTCATTTCACGAAGAAACGGTGAAAGAAAGGGTGAGCTCAACTAGCCCGATGAAATATTATGACTAAGATAATGCGAGAATAAATTATCATTAGCCTTCAACGATGTTAAGCGATAAAATACAATAGAACAACCGGTTTAAGCTGCGGTGAATATCTGATCCATTAAAAAAAGTCAGTAGAAAATAAAAGTCTACTATCTTTTAGGTTTTAAAAAGGTTTTCATAAATTTTATCACTAAGACTCGGTTTAATGAATAAACCACAATATCTAATCATCACACTGTACCACGGTCGAGGATTTTCATCAAATTATCAATAATGGTCATGACTATCTTAGAATCACCCACTGGTCATAATCATACCAAAAACTATCCATCATTTGCATTACAGGCCCCTTTGAGGACTTTTGTCACATCATTTATATCAAGCCGTGATTATCTTAGAATGATCCACAGTCATAATCATACTAAGTTCATCTATGCTTGCGTAAGCGAAGATAAGATAACATAATATAACATGAGGATGATGACAATGACATAATAATTCAATAAAACAAGTTCAAAAATTATTTTATCGAGGAATTATTAACGTCAAATTGTCGACAAGAATCTTTTTTTTGTAGAGTAAAATTCAAGAATGATCGGAAGAATATTTCCATGAAAAGATCTTTGGATGAAGCATGAAATATCGAGGATATTCTACTAATTTCATGGAGTATAGAAGTCAAAGTTTTAACTTATTTGGGTATAATAAAGAATGGAATAACAAAAGAAATCACCGTGCATGCGGTGCGCGCATAGGCGAGTTATTCAACGAGAATAATAATAACGGAACGGTCGGTGAAATTCACCGCAAGCAGGATGATCAACGAGAATAATAAATCTTTGAATAATAAACAATGGAACCGGTTAAGGTGTAAAACACACGACGAGGATATTCAACGAGAATAATAAATGCGGAATAATAAACAATGGAACCCGGTCAGGTGTAAAAAACGAGACGAGGATATTCAGCGAGAATAATAAAGAATGGAATAACGAGAAGAAGATCACCAAGTATAGGGGATTAAGCGTATCTGAGGTTATTCAACGAATAAATAAGAATGGAATAATATAAAGATTTCACCAAGTATAGGGGTATGCAGCATATATGAGGTTATGTATAGGGTATGCCACTTTTTACGAGTTATTCAACGAGAATAATAATGAATGGAATAATGAAGTTCTCTTCATGAATAAGAAAGAATAACACCTTACAGGTACAACAAATAATATCCCTACTTAGTAAAGAACCTTTGGAATATTGTAGTGAAGTGAAGTAGCGAGAATACTCTTCTTCTTTTCTCTATAGATTTTCTCTCTATAGCTTCTCTCTATAATTTTCTCTCAGAGTTTGATTGAATTAAGTAAGAAAATAATGAAGGAATGAGCTTATTTATAGGAAAATAGAATGCGTAGTAATTAATCCATGAGCGGTCAGATTGATTTACTTTAATCGGCGGTCCATATTTAAAGCAAAATCTTTTAAATAAAATATCATATATTCTATTTATATAAAAACATTTTACTATGCAAACTTTATGCAACTTATACAAAAAACTTTTATACTGACCTTATCATAATAAAATATAATATATTATATTTATAGAATAACTTTAATAAAGTATTACATTTTATATAAAAAGATGTTTACATTTTATTACGTTAATAATCTGAATAAAACAAAAGCGTCATTATCATTATAATAATTCATATTATTAATCGTGATAATGGAATCAATGGTGACTTCTCACATAAGCATCGATAATCAATCTGGTGTCTTCTTATGCGACCGCACGTATTCTTTTACTTTTACTAGAGTAGTTCAGCGGTATCAGCGGTAAAACTTCGTAGTTATTTGATAAAATATTTTTGTCGTTTTCTCGATCAAGCCAATAATTACATTGTGGGGTCCACTGATGATTGGTAGTTATGCGAATATTCCTGCTAAGCAAGAATATTCCCAGGCCAATCGAATATAATATAACCACTTGCATACTTTGCAAAATTTATAAAAATCTACCTGACTATAATATTATCTCAAATTCACACCATAATATTAAAAATTATTTCGACAAAATTTAAATCTTTATTGATAAAATCAGACTCACCATTGGAAGGAACATGATAGTAATCTTCTCGTTTTTTTTGGGGTCTATTAGATCAATCAAGGATAATTCTCTGGACATATGATATCTATCATAACTTAGATTTATGGCCTGCTTCCAATTATGTACGAAGGTTTCGTTAAATGAGCACTTCCCAAATATTTTAATTTCTAAAAGCAGGTTTATTAAAACTGTATTTTATATAACGATACCATTGTAAGATGTTGTGGTCGAGGCACCATGAGAGTTACATACATTTGTATTAAAACTCACAAGATATATGTGACGCCCCCAAAATAGGTCCAATACAACACCCATCCAACCTATTATAGTCGCCAAATACATGATGCGAAACCAACTACAACTTTATTACTACAATTGTGATGCAAAATACAAACAAACACATATATTGTGAGTTTTAACCAACCAACTGTGACTCATGTCCCAACTATGGACAACACCTCACGGTGATAGCTTACATAAAGGTACAATCTACAATCCAGAATTTTAGAAATTAAAATCTTTAGGAAGTGCTCAAGGAAACCTTCATACATTGTGGAGGCCATGAATCTAAGTTATGATAGATATCATATGTCCAGAGAATTATCCTTGGTTGATCCAATAGACCCCAAAGAAAAATAAGAAGATTACTATCATGTTCCTTCCAATGGCGAAGTCTTCTCGACATATAACTATCTCCACCGCCTCTGAATTGAACGTTATGTTTCAACCCAACTCCAAGATCATATAGGTAAAGTCTTTCGTAGATATACTCAGCAAGTGGATGTGCACAACCCTTTCTTATGATAACACGAGATTGTATATCATTATACATCTTGTATGATAATGACAAAACACCCTTCCAAAGTTGGGTTCACCTCACCCTATTGTTGTTCACCAAAATCAATTATTAAGTGACGTATAATATACGACACACGCATCTTAGGTCCTCAATACAATTATATATTGTATGTCATGCCGTTTTATAATGTGTTGAGAAACTTTGATAGTCTCGGACCACCACACTATTCCCTTGTTATCCCTGCTCGACCCAGCTACACTTTTATTACCTGAAAGGAATTGTGAAGCAAAAGGGGTGAGGACAACTAGCCAAGATAAAAATATCATAACTAAAGATAATTAAATTATCAATAGTCTTCATCGAGAATAAATCGGAGATTTAGAACATATGGTAGATGATAAAACTTTTCAACCATCATTTGCGGTGAACGAAGCAATCCATTAGAAGAGTCAAAAAGACCATAAAGTCTATTATCTTCTCCATGTTAAAAGTCCACCAACAATGCTTTAACCCTGTAACATTAATCAACAGATCCTGTTCACAGTCATATGAATAACTCATAATCATAATTGTAGTTCTAATTTTCTCTTCTCATCCAAGACGAAGATATTTTTCATCACATGTCTTTATCTGAAACATCAAAGATCATGGTTATACCAAATCACAGTTCCTGTTCATAATCATACTAATAAGTTCATCTTTGCACTACGGGCCAAAGATATTCATTAACAATTCATATTTGCACTACATGCCAAAGATATTCAACAACAGTTCATCTTTGCACTACGGGCCAAAGATATTCAACAACAGGTCATCTTTGCACTACGGGCCAAAGATGTTCATCAACGATTCATCTTTGCACTACAGGCCAAAGATATTCATATCTCAAAGAAATATACAATCATTTCAGAATTTATATAAACCATAATTATAATCATGTTGATCAATTCACCTTTGCACTTAAGCTAAAAATATTCAATTGCAAATTCAATGGTCATGATCATACCAGTCAACGATACAACTTTGCACTACTGGCCAAAGAGAACCCATAGTCACGATCATACCAAAAATCTACCCATCTTTACACTCAAGTCAAAGAAAAATTTCTTTACCAGGATTATAAAAATGTTATATATGATAATAAAAACAATATGATCAAAATATAGATTTAATCTCAAGAGTAAGATTCATAAATCAATGATTTCATAACACCTTAATCCAAATGTTATAAATAACTTAATACTCTCATAATCTAATATTATTAATACTACCACAATATTTTAATCATTTCTTAAACTTATAAACAATTTATTTTAATTGTTTACACTTTACTAATTAATGCATTTAATCATCCTAAAATGTCAAACTCATAAGATTTCATCACCAATAACCAACAACATCATCAAAAATCTGCATATACCATATATAGGATTCTCAAGCCATAAAATTCTATTTTTCAATTTTGTTACTTCACATAACAAATTTAATTTATTTATTCATAACTAGTCCATTTTCATGAAAAATATCAAATCAGTACAAACAAATTTTTTTTCTGGGATTTAACAGAATATAGTCCCATATTGAACATATATTTTTCTCAGAATTTTTAAAATTCATTTACTATTTTTCATATGGATAAAACTGTCGAATATTTAGACATTTATCATAAATTATACTTTTGTCCAAAAATTCTGAAATTTACAGAATATACTGATGTTATATAGATGTACTCCCAATAAAAATTTCACTAATTTTGGAGTTAACCATAAGGAGTTATAAGCGTTTACTTTTAAAATAGTCTTTTCTCATAAAATTCATAACTCCCAATCTATACATCCAAAAATCGCCATTTTTGGACACAATCTAGGAAACTCATCAAATTATCATTTCAAATTTTTCTAGAATTTTTGAAGGTCTGAAAAAGTACGAAACTGAAAAACATAATAACCCTTAAAATCCCCTACCTCAAAAGAGCAGTACTTCTAACTGGAACATCGGATGAAAAGCCGAAAGAAACTTACACTGAAAAGCAACTCTCAAAGTATCTAAATACTCACAAAAATACGCTTGATAATATATAGAGAGAAAACTTATGTTTCTGGTTTGATTTTCAGTTCTAACATAAGCACATATTTATAGGAAATTGCTAGAACGCCAAAGGAGACTAAATTAATAAAATAATAATATTAATTCATCCTTCTTTTTATGCCCACTCAATTTGAAAGTTGAGTAGCCATTTTGGAAGAGTTTTTGGCAGCCCATATGATGTCAAACAAAAGTGGGTCCCACCCCATTTTTAATAAAAATTATTTTATTATCCGAAACTTCAACAATTCATAGAAAATAGCCCGTATATCATAAAAATACGAATTTTATGTCCATTCCGTATGAAATCGAATTCTCTACAACTTTGTAGCTTTGAGGTTTTCTAAATTCCAAACAGAAAATATCCAAAATTCATAAATGGACGATTTTCAACACCGTTTCAACACCTTTTAAAATTCATAACAAATCATGCGTTAATTTTCAACGGTTCAAAATTTGTGGACATATACTCAACTCATATATGTATAACATATCCAAAAATCACAACGATCCAACGGTCGGATTAAAATTACAACTCATGCAATAAAGCTTTAAGAACACCGATTTGAGTTTTTAATACCTCCAATCAGATAAAATACTGATAAAACACCTCAACATTAATTTCTTCATTTATTATCACATAAATAAATATATCATTTATATCCGCATCAAATAAATATTTCCTTATCAATAATTAATTATTCATAAATAATATTATAGAATCACAATAATGACAACCAGGCAGTTCCCAGGAAAGAGGGGGCTTTCCGATAAGGATTTCTCCTTACCGGCGTGTAATTAGGTGACCAAACCTCTCCTTGACAAAACTTTTTAGGCATTGCCAATAATGTTATCTAATAATATTATTCCAATAATATGAATTATTGATCTGATAATGGGAAATACTGTGCAGTGACAATTATTGAAACAACAATAATATAAATTATCAACGCAATAATTATTGAATCAATAAAATAAAATATTGAACAATAATTACTGTAACAATTATTGAGTAGTGCCTTCTTACGTAAGAATCAATAATTCAAAAATATTGTGCAATACCGTGTGCTACTGTGCAACAACGCATATTACTGTATTTTAACCACCAGGTAATCCAACAGTGTTAACGGTAACCACTACGCCATTATTTATAAAAACTCAAACTTATCGTTTTCTTCATCCGACAGCTATTATGTTATGGGGCCCACAAATGACTGCGCCATCGTACAGATATTCCCGACAAAAAGAATATTCCACGACCAAACGAATATTCCCCGACAACAATGAGTATTTTATAGCCACTTGCTTATTTTAAAAAAAATTCATATCTCACCCTTAACTTTAACTTTTTATCAATTTAACCATTTACTGAATAACAATTATAAGAAAAATTAAATACTTTTATTTTATAAAATTCGGGGTCTTACAGTATACTTGTCGTCATATTTTGCATGATAGTTGTATAAATGAAGTTGTCAATAGTGTATTTTTTGGCGACCCAAGATGGGTGATGTATACCTATTTTGGGGGCGTCACAAGTTGACTTGAATCATTCTTTCTTCATCAATTCTTGCTTCTGGAATAACATCTTCTTGTACTTTCTTCCTCATAGGCATCAGTTCCGGGTCTGTAGCTTGAGCAGCTTTAACGTTATCGATTAAAATCGGTTCTACTCGTGTATTTGACATCATCACGTGGGTCTTTGAAGTCTTTAACTCTATCTCCATCTTTTGTAAGTCATACGAAATGGATTTTTGTGTTCGACAATATTGCACTCGTAACCGCATACGATTTTCTACGTACTCAACGCGTCAGCTACCACGTTCGCTTTCCCATAATGGAATTTAATGGTATGATCGTAATCTTTCAATAGCTCGAGCCAACGTCTTTGACGCATGTTACGTTCGTTCTGAGTAAAGAAATATTTGAGGGTTTTGTACCGGGTTCAAGGTCAATAAAAAAATTTGATTTCACGCTCTGGGGGTAGGCCAGGAAGTTCTTTAGGGAATACGTCAGGAATTTTATTAACAATAGAAATATCATTCAAATCTGACGTATTTTTGTTTAAATCCGTGACATGAACTAAGAAAGCTTGACATCCATTTTTTAATAAACGAATGACTATGACTTTATATGACAGTTATTGACTTTAGTGGTTTAGTTGCTTGAATTCGCATAATAGGTTAGTTAGGAATATGAAAGCTAACAACCTTACGAAAATAATCAATTTTAGCATGATGAGTAGTTAACCAATCAATCTCTAAAATCACATCAAATGCAAGTACTTTCAAATAGATGAGATCGACAGGTAATGTGAGGGTGCCGATTTGAATCAAACAAGATTTATAAACAGTGGATGTAATGAAGGTTTCTCCCAACAGAGTTTGAACAGATAAGTCAAAGTCTAGTTTCTTTGGAGTCAAATTTAAAACGTTGAGCGTAAGTAGGTGAAATAAAGGACAAAACTGTCTAGACATTGTCAATAATGTCTAGACAATATTGACAACTAGATCATTCTCTAAACACATTTTTAATAACATTTATTCATCATTAATATTATAACTCACAATATTGACAACCAAATCATTACCAGTAAAGAGAGGGCTTTCTGATAAAGATTTCTCCTTACTGGCGCGCAATTAAATAACCTAACCCATTTCTTTGACACAATTTTTTAGACATTGTCAATAATGTAAATAATAATATGAATAACTGTGTCGTCTCAATTATTGATTTAATAATATAAAATATTGTGCAGAAGATACTGTGACAATAATTAAATTAATAATATGAGATACTATGCAGCAACTACTGTTGCAATAATTGAATAAAACTGAGTTACTTCTTACGTAAACATCAATAATCAGAGATACTGTGTACTACTGTGCAACAACGCGTATTACTGTACTTTTATCATCAGATATTTACCAGTTTAACGGTAAAAGTTTTGTCGTTATTTTTATGAAAAGGTTATTTTTGTCGCTTTCTATATCCGACAGTTATTCCGTTATGGGGTCCACCAATGATTGTGTCGTTGTACGAAAATTCCCCGATAAAAAGAATATTCCCCGACCAAACGAATATTTTATGATAACTTGCTTACTTTGTAAAATTTGTACATATCACCCATAACTATATCTTTATATCAAATCAACACCTTATTATTCAAAATAATATATAAAAAAAATTAAATCTTTATTCATAAAAAAATGGAGTCTTACACCCCTCCCCTTCCCTCTCAAAAAAATAATATTTATTGAATATGTATACACTCTCTCACCCACACCTTACCTGCCCCCCTAAAAAAATAATATTTATTGATTATGTATACACCCCCAACCCACACCTCACCTCACATATGGCCGAACCCCCAACCCCCACCCCCCCCCTTATTTAACCCCCCCCCCCAACCCCACCCCTCTTAAATTTTTTTTTATTGATTTTGTGTACACCCCTCACCCCAAAAAAATAAATAATATTTCTTGATTATTTATACACTCCAAAAATATAATATTTATTGATTATTGTAATAAAATTGTCAATAATTTTAATTAACATAATAATTTTTAATGTAATTTTTTTTTGAAAGTGCCTATAATCACAAAAATAATATTTTTAATACTCAAATTAGTCACATCAATTAAAAATTTTAGTTTCAAACTTAGGTCTAAAAAATTAAAAGAAGCCTCTTTTAGTATAACAGAAATTAAAATTTTAATAAAATTATAATTAAAAAAATAGGTCGACCTGAATTCGATTCATAACCATTTAAATTCAAACCACATAACTCATATTAAATATAATTAATATAATTTTAATTATTTAATCCAACTATAACTATTTTGTGTAACCCAAAATAAATCCAAACTTATTTTTTATCAGCTCTATCCATAATAAACATCGCATGCCTGGTTATAATCTATTTTGTGCGTCTCTCTCTCTCTCTCTCTCTCTAAATTCCTCTGCACTCCACTCATCGGCTTTATTATTAGTCACCTCAACTTCTTAGTGTGTACGGTTGCAAGGTTCGTACATCAGTCTGTTCCCCGCCCCCACTCCCAAATTGTTTATTTGGATAGCATTTTCAACACTACTTGTCCATTTCATTTTTTAATAAGGTGACAAATCAAGAGCCCAAAATGATACACAAATCAAAATAAAGAAAACTCTATCAATACAATAGTTCCTTGTTCCTTTGGGCATTCAAGCTAGCTGGCTATTGATATATCCTGGTTCCTACCTTGTATGGCTTCTCCCAATTTGTAAAACGCGTTCAGTAGTCACCTCACCTATACAGACTTCATTTGAATACAAATACAAATGTGGCCACATCATAATATGAACTCTGGGGAATGAAATATTGTAGAGGAATTATTTAGTACTTATTGTTTCTAGTACCATTTGCTCACGCGTAACGTTTTTCACTCAAATTCTTCAAATTTCAGTGTGAACACAATAATATTCAGCTCAATACTAGTACTAATATGTTTACAAACATATTAATATAATAAAAATTTATGAACAGTCTTCTCACTTCTTTCAGAATATTACTGGTAAAATCTTGAATTAATTTTAGTAACTTAATAATTATCACTTGTACAACTTTATTTGCCAACTGTATAGTCAGTTGGCAGAGCAAGGTACTAGTATTAAAGGATAATAATGCATTAATGCACCCACAAATCAAAAGACAACAGTACATTTCTTCATCCTTCTCAAACCCAAAAACCCAAGCTCAAGAAACCAGCAAAACCCCTCTTCAAAGTATAGCCTAAAAAAAATATATACCCCCTTCAAACTTTCCGGGAAAACCAGTGATGATTCAAAGAAATCAAAATCAACATATGGGTCTAATTCTACAATTCTCTCTCATCTTTCTCTCTTTACTTTTCTTTACCATTCTTGGGTATTCTTCTTCTTCCTCAGACAACACAAATTTAATCTTCAAAGGCTGTGCAAACCAAAAATTTCAAGACCCAACTGGGATTTACTCAAAAACCCTCGATAACCTTTTCAGCACACTGAAATCCCAATCATCCAGCAACAAATTCTTCAAAACTACAGCCGGTGAAAGCCAATTCGCCATTGTTGGGCTATTTCAGTGCAGAGGCGACCTGTCAAATGCTGATTGCAGCAACTGTGTGAGCAAGCTTCCAAAAATGTTCAAAAGCCTCTGCGGCCAAACCATAGCAGCTCGGATTCAGCTCGGCGGGTGCTATTTGAGGTATGAGGTGGCTGGGTTTAGGCAGGGTTCAGGAACTGAGTTGCTCTACAAGGTGTGCGGGACGAATAGGGTAAGTGGGTCGGGGTTTGAGGAGAGGCTGGGGTCGGCTCTTGGGGAGATAGATAAGGGTGTGGTGAGTGGTAATGGGTTCTATACGGGTGGGTATGAATCGGTGTACGTGTTGGGTCAGTGTGAAGGTGATTTGGTGGGTGGCGATTGTGTGGATTGTGTGAAGAATGCTGAACAGAGAGCTAAAAGTGATTGTGGTGCCTCCATTTCGGGACAAATATATCTTCAACAGTGCTATGTTACCTATACTTATTATCCAAATGGAGTGCCCAGTGGCAGTGGCAGTACATTACCATCAGGTAAAATTTTTTTTTTTAATTAGTTAGTTTTCGTATGTCTGGCATATAAAACGAACAATGTTTGAAGAAAAAATAAACTCACATTCAAGAAGTCTCCCTCTAGTATTATCGACGTGTATGAGTAAAACTGTGTGGTCTTTATTTGGTTCATATATACAGAAATATAGTGAGATTGACTGATCTATAACTGCAGTTAGTTATTAACCAACATTCGACATATAGGATCATATTTTATACTAGCTGTCTGACATATAATGTCAAGTAAATAAAAATCAGACACTGGCTCTCTCTCTCTCTCATATATATATATATATATATATATTTTGTATCTATGACTGGCTAATTATAATGTCTGTGGTTGTTTGTCGTTGTAGAAACAGGGACAAGGATGGGTACAGGAAAAGGGATGGGGCAAAATACACAGAAGACTGTGGCTATTGTGGTGGGAGGACTAGTGGGTTTGGGCCTTTTTATTGCTTGCTTGCTGGTTCTTAAATCAGCTTTTAAGAAGAAACGTGAGGTCAAGTACTTTGGAGGTTGAGACAAAGTTTTTTTTCCCCCCCTTCTCTGCTATTCTTCTTCTTCTAGTAATGTTTCTTGTTACTTGTAAATGTTCTTTAATTTGGAGGATTTATTGTAGATTGTGTTTTTCTTCTTGGCAATAAGAAGAAATCTAGATGAAATGCTAATCAAGTATTTAATGTATTGTAGGTCATAGAGAAGATTGCAGAATTTTTTTGACAGGACCGTGTATCGGTAAATAACAATATCTAACAGGTCTGAATCGTACCGAACCGGTTACCAACAGTGGCAAAAATTGTATCGATACCGGTACCAGTTAAATCGGTGTCCCGAACCGATTAGCCAGTTCAGTACCCATTTTTGCATATACCTTGAAGGACAAAAATATGTTTGATTTTCTCACCATTAGAGATCATGGAAACAATAAACTATGTTATAAACTGATAAACTTGTTAGCATAAATAACAAAAAATAGCATATTCATATTTGCATAATGATTACATTGGCTGAGAAAAATTGACACGATCAACCATCCATCAAGTCATAAAGAATGTAAAAGCTTGGAAAGATTCAAATCATGGGATATAGTGAACGCCCCGGTTCCACAATTTATCGCCCAAAGCTGGTCTTAAGTACCAAATTCAACCACGATCGCCATATGAGTTTATGGATTGCCTGTAATCTATTCGTAAAGGACAGGTATGTCATATGTGAATCAATTTATCAAAAGAATCGATACATGGATTATGGATATGATGCCCAACAGCCTAAAAAATACAAAATCATTAAATGAGGAATATGCAAAATGTTTTACAATCATATCCATACATATGAATTAAAGATATGATTCGAACCCATGCTCTATAGCATATGCAATTTCAAATCAAATCCAAATGTTGTTCAGAAACCAAAATTATATTTTAGGAAAAACAGTAAACATTGACAAACAAACAAACAATTAATTAACCCCAAAAGATTTCCAATTTTGAGAATAAAACAAACCCTAGAAATAAAAACAAACTTAATTGAAAAAATATTTAAAAAAGAGTGAAGGAAAGAATCAATTAATCAAATATTCAAGTGTTAATTACCTAAAAAAGGAGAAGCAACGCAGAGATTGATTCCCGTTTGCGACCAAGAAAGAAGATGGAGATGGATGACTTACAATTAGAAAAATTTAACCGGTACAATCGATTCGGTACATTACGTACCGAACATGCAAAATACCTTCTCGAATCCGGTACTGAATAATCGGTATATAACGGTACCGAATAATTGGTAACTTGTATCAGTACCGAACTAGTTTTGTTTTGTCCTGAATCGACCGATTCGATTGGTTAGCCTAAAAAACGAAAAATCGGAAAAACACCCCCCCCCCCCCCTAGGGATGACTATATGACGGAGGGAGGAGAAAAGTGCAAATTTAGAGCATACATTGAATGGTAAAAAGGTAAAACAAAATATGGTGCAACGAAAAGAACTATATGATTTTTACTTTTATTATTTTTTGGGTAAATTTCACTTGAGCAACTGAGGTTTATATTTTTTTCACATCACCAACTCAATTTTAAAAGTTGACACATAAACATACGTAGTTGTGAAGTAAAGTGAAACTGATAAGTTTTGCATCTAATTTCACTGTGTGAAATACACTTTCGTCAAAATACACGAAGAAATAGTTTGACTTTGATCGTCTAGTCTTTCAACAAATACCTAAAATACTCTTTTTATTTCTTCACTCTTGTTAACGCCAAGATCTTCTGTCACGTCCCAATCACGTAAAGGCGCTACGATCCTCGCAGACAAGAAACACGATAAACACCACAAGAAGCTTTTACGGTTCCACGGGGATAGCTTCAGCGTGAGAGTCAGTAAACGTGTTCACAAGGTTAACAATGGAGGATGTAATGTCTAGTGTATTGAGAGAGATAATAATTCTCGATTGTGTGTATGTGATTATGAATGATAATATGTGTGTACGTACCTTTTTGTGAAGACTTCCTTGCTAAGCTATACTCTCTTTGCCTGGATTACTGTGCCACCCACTACTACCTGACACACCCCCTTGATCTGATGGGTTCTGCCGACTACATGTAGTCTATCCACTGCTTTTGGTCATCGTTTACTGGCACGTAGGTTATGATCCCATCCACATTAATGCATGGCAGGTGCTCTAGTCAACCGTCATGCTTTTTCATCATTGCAAGTCAAAATAATAGATATTAAAATGTCTAAGGGGTCGATCCACCGAATCAATTCTTGGTCTTTATAGGTTAAAATGGAAATAATACGGTGGTCGGGCTCAATGACTTTCATAGTTCAATAATAAAGGCCCAATGGATTAATTAAACGAGTAAGCCCAATTTATCTTACCAAGGAGAGAAAATATCATGACCCAACATTGCCCCCTAGTTTTTTGTTGAACAGAATGTTTAATAGAAAACTATAAATGGCCCATGATATCTTACTAAAGATCCATAGTAAGAAATAATTGAAATGTACCCGGTTATTGTTCACAAAATGAAATGAGAGGAGAACAAAGGCCCAAATCAGAAAGGCCATGTCTATTAAATATCTGGACCTGGAACCGGACGCTTCCCATTCAAATTCTAAATCATTACTAACATTTAATGTACCGGCCTTGAACACCGTGGTAAATCACAAGATAAAAGATAACTTTACCAAATTTGGCGCTTTTACTCGTCCATTTGAAATTCGAGCGCCTTTTGAACTTTCTGATCTTTTGAACTTTCTTTCTCCCTCTGAAAACCGTCAAAAATGGCTTCCCAAAACTCTGAACAAAGTTCACCCATACCGTAATGCCGATCACCGTCGTTCCATTAAACCCAACCTCGTGGAAGGAACCACGAGCATAAATCCCAAACCAAAAACTCCCAAAACTCCCTCTGAATACTACAGGAGCACGGATCGCTTCTCGCACACCAATACTCCCTCTATCGTGACTGAGGCTGAATTAAAAAGGATTCGATCTCGGTACCACATTCCGGATACTCACGCGGTCAGGGTTCCCAGATCCGGCGAGAAGATTTACCAACGGCCAGAAGGTTGGACGGCCGTCCCTGTGACCTTGCTCGAGAAGGGGGTTCGTTTCCCTTTGCACATTTTTATAGTAACTATACTGGGATTCCTGGGCGTGGGGTTCGTCCAATTAGTACCAAACTCTTATATTCACATTTTGGTCTTTGTGGCCTTCTGCCATGAGTTGGGCGTTGAGCCCTCCCTTGACTTCTTCTTCACCGTATACAAAATAGTCCAATCTAGAGAGAAGGGGTTCAAGGCCCTTAGCAAACATTCTCCGAAGTCTGGAGAAAAATTCGAGAGGCGCTCGCTGGTGAACACTCCTTCGAGCAATAGGGGATGGCACGAGAAGTGGTTATACGTCAAAGGTCCCGAAATTTCTTCTTTACCGAATCGGGCAATCGACGAGAAGATCTCTGACGACCGGAGAC
Organism: Panax quinquefolius; assembly: GCA_020205615.1. Lineage (NCBI taxonomy): Eukaryota > Viridiplantae > Streptophyta > Magnoliopsida > Apiales > Araliaceae > Panax > Panax quinquefolius. The sequence continues at coordinate 3,339,338 of CM035155.1, read as the reverse complement.
ATTTCAAGAACGGGAAGTTGAAATGATGGAACTTTTCGACAATTTCCTAAGGAGGAGTGAAAATATGGACTCTCTCAAGCGAGCATGGTTATATGACCCGAAGTGTAAGTAATTGGTCTATTTCATATATATAAATTTCGAAAATGTTTTTATGATGTGTAATCTAACATAGAATTGTTTGTTTCATCTGAGATCTCGATCGTCGCCGAGACCTTCCCCGAACGACCCAAATCCTTGGTCGGGGTTATCGCCGAGGCTATGGGGTCTCAAACCTTGTGGCCTAGATTCAATGCGAATTTCCCCTTCGACCTCTTTGGAGCTTTCGTCCTAACACCGGCGACCATCGGTTCAAATGATCATACTGACGAAATCGCTTCGATGAGGGATGAGCTATCTGCTAAGGTAAATAATAATTTCTTTATCTTCTATTTCTCATCGCTCATTTGGATATTTGGACATTGACTTGAATATTTTGAAAATATGTAAAGTTAACGCCGTTGTCTTGGACGTCATGCGTCCGAGACACATAAACGGGGAGGCCGAGGAGGATTTTATGAGGCGGTGAGATTAACGTCTTTGAAATCAACCTTGGATCGAGAGAGGCCGATCGTGAAGATGCTTTTCATACCATTAACGACCTTCAAATGTAATTAGATCGGGCCAGGATGGACTCAAGACGCGTCGACGACGAATTAAGGGCCACGAGGATGAAGTTGGCTGCGTCAAAAGCCGACCAACAAGCTTTAATCGACATTTAACGGCTTGGTTGAAAAAACCTACCTCAAGGCCAAAATGAGGAGTTTTCTTCACCAACCGCTTTCATGATTCAACTTGGCGCGAGGCTCGGACGAAGGCCCAGGACGAAGAACGAAGACATAAAGCCAAGCGTCATAAACTTCGTCACAAAATAAAGGATCTTGAGGATTCGGGTCCTCTTACGTAGAATCAAGAGCTCCTAAGCGATTCAAAGTGACTACTGGGGATTCGGACGAACTCAATGCCAAATCATGAAAGTATATTTGAGGGGTACGAAGATTGCCGAGAGCGAGGAAAAGAAAAGCTATCTGCTTTCACGCTTCAGTTAGACCTTACTTTACTCAACTCACGACGAAGGTGGTGCACAATGTCCGTCTGTTTTTTATTCTATGTAAAAATTTAACTACTTTAAACTTTTTGTATTCATGTGACTAGTTTATGATTAACTTGAATGAATGAATGTTTTATATTATTGATGAATCTTCAATTGTCTTGATTATGACTTCTGTTTTGGTCAATTTCTTGTCAATAATTCAGTATCAATAAACCGAACCCAACTAATGAATCAGATACAACATATAACAATTAATTTATGAAATGAAGTGAATTGAATTTTACGGACAAGATTTAACTTAACTGAATTGAATGAATCGAACTCAAAGACTTAGAATGAAATAAAGTAATATATACTCATTGATCAAGTGTGAGATCGGTCGTGTGTGAGGTGAATTTGGTGATCCTCCTGCAGACCATCAAAATCTTGCTTACCACTGGGTAAAACAAGTACATAAGGACCAAGATATAAGGATCAATGTGACCATTGATTTACCACCCTTGGTAAAATCAATATAGATCATAAGGACCATTATACACCACTCGGGGTGAAATAATAAATGGGCCGCCATCGAATGGCCAAAGAAGTCCTACCATACCTCCTTACACCATCGTGACCTTAGGACAAATAGGACCGGGATCAATAGTGACCATAGGACAAATAGGACCAGGATCGATAGTGACCATCGACTTACCACCCTTGGTAAAATCAATATAGGATCATAAGGACCATTGTCACCACTCGGGGTAGAAACAATAAAACGGGCCGCCATCGAATGGCCAAGAAGTCCTAAAGATACCTCCTTACACCATTGTGACCTTAGGACCAACAAGGAAGCAGGATCAATTGTGAAAAAGTGACTTTTATTGATAATGAACAATCGTATGCAGACTTCCCAGAACCCGGACTTAATCTCTATTAAAATATTTCCAAAGCGCCAAAGATGCCAAGTATTCTTAATCTCGGAACCATCTAAAGTGCCTTTAACCGATAAGTACGGCTTTGATACTTGATCACCTCATACGGCCCTTCCGGTTCGACATTAACTTTCCGTGTTTTGAGGCGTAGATGTTTTGCTTCTCTGGGGATTTAAGTCTCCTACTTGAATCTACGGTTTGACCCTTTGTTGTAATGTTTGGCTACCCTTCGTTGATAAGCGGCCCAATTTGAGCAAAGCTACCTCTCGACTTCTTCTAACAGTCCAGTTAGCTTTTCGGTCCTTCGTAATTGTAGATCTCTTTGGAACCGACCGACCAAGACTTGGAGATCCGATTTATTTGGGACCAAAGGCATCGCATACCATAGCCAATCGAAAGGGTGAATCCTGTGGTGGTCCTCGGTGTAGTATTCGGTAAGCCCACAAAGACGCTTTCGGCCAGCTTATTCGCCATCTCCCTTTAGCTTCATCCGGTTTGCGCTTGATTCCGATTCATTGACGTCACCGTTGGTCACCTCGACTTGCCCATTCATTCGTGGATGAGCCATCAAGTCTTCTTGTGTTGAATCCCCGGATCCTTTAAAATCCTTCAAATTTTGAACCCACGAACCGGCGTCGGTTGTCCGATATCAACACTCTAGAGATCCCGGTTAAACACTACGGACTCTTTTATGAACTTCAAACACTCTTGTTCCGTTATTGATCAAGTGGTTTCGCCTCTACCCATTTAGTCGTGTAATCAATAAGAATTATGATAAAGTCGACCGACCTTTAGCTTTAGGCAACGGACCCAATATATCCACCCCCAGATAAATGAAGGATATAGGAGATAAAATCAAATATAGCTCTTGGGTGGTCGATGTGGGATCGGACTATCGAAGTGGCATTTTCACATTTCTTGACATATTAGTAGCTTCCTTGAAAATTGTAGGCCAATAGTATCCTTGTCAAGTACTTTATGAGCCAAAGACTTGGCGACCATATGATCACCAAGAATACCCTCGTGAACCTCCCAAGAAGAGCATACTCTACCTGGACGGAACCAAACATTTCAAAGAATGGTGAGAAAAATGCCAATCGATAAAGATCCCCATTAATAAGAACAAAATTGGCACTCTCAGACTTGATCTTTTTTTGCCAAGACATCGATCCAAGAAGAACGCCATCCGCCAAATACTCGATGTAGGGTCATCCGTCCAGTTAGATCGCTCGATACACACATCACCGTCTTTGAACACTTCATTACCGCAAAACTTCCAAATAAACCGATCCGTTGAAAACATCTCGCATCTGCGGTGGCGACCGACGACGGTCCAAGAATGGAATTGTCGTTCGCCTATGCCACAGAAACTCATCTGAAGCGAAATCATCAAGTCGGTCTTTTAATTCCGCCAGATACTTGATCATCCAGTCCCACGAGCTTCATAATCTCCCGGCAATTTGTTTAACGACCAATTGAGAATCACTATAAATGATCAACTTCGGACTTCTAGACTCCTTGCCTAATCGGACACCCGCTAACACCGCTTCAGACTTCAACCGTTGTTCGTCACGCTTTTAAACCCGAACTCGATGGCTCTTTGAACCTTGAATCCTCCGGACTTGTCAAAATAATTTCACCCCCACTATCACCATCGTAGAGATCCATCTGCATACTGGCGTCCAAACATTTCGACCTCTTTGAAGAGCTCAGAATCGCCCGTCGAGACGATTCAACCTCTGGCGCAACTCTCAGATCCGCCCGGTGAATGAACATTCCACCATAAAATCGGCCAAGGCTTGACCTCGATGGCGGTTTGAGGATGGTATTCGATGAAAAATTGGGGATGACTTCATAGTCCACGCCGCTTAATCGCACTCGAGACCTCTCGGTTTGCCCATCACCTTCTTCAACGGCCGATTCAGTGTAGAGCGATCAGAGCCGACCTTGAAAATATTGCGAAGCTTTACTAGCAATTATTAAAGCAAAGGCAAATTTCTCAATATTCGGATACCGGTTTGAGATCTCGTGGGACGTGGGCGACATAATAGGCCGGATCACGCTTTCCACCGATCTCCGAACCAACACCGCTCCAACCGCTTGATGAACTTGCTGCAAGGTACAAATATAAGGTCTCTGCTGGGGCAGACTTTACCAATAAAGGAGCAGAAGACAGATATGTCTTTATGCCTTGGAAGGCGTCTTCACACTCCGAAGTCCACTGGAACGTCTTCACATTCTTCGGCCCCTTCAATGTGTCAAAGAAATGAAGGCATCTCTCCGCAGATTTGGCGACAAACCTCCTCAAAGCCACAATCCTACCAGTCAGACGTTGGACGTCCTTGAACGATTGAGGAGTCTTCATATCAAGAATGGCCTGGATCTTCTCCAGGTTGGCCTCGATGCCCCTCGACGGTGACCGGATAACCCGAAACTTTTCGCACTAAGGTAGGAAGTACATTTGGCCGGATTGAGTCTCAATTAGCGATAGCAGACGATCTGAAAGCATTCCTCCAGTCGTCCAAATGCTTACGAATCAGATACTCTTCACGATCATGTCATCTACATAAACCTCCATGTTCCTCCCCAATTTGCTTCGTCGAAGATGAAGTTCATCATTCTTTGGTAGGTGGCTCCAAAGATTTATAAGGCCAAAAGTCATCTTTTTATAGCGCATGCCGAGCGGTGTGTAATGAACATTGTCTTTGGAATATCCCTTCTTTGCACATGGATATTTGATGATAAACTGAAAAAGCATCCATAAAGCTTAGTAATGCATACCCCGAAGTGGCATCGATGAGTTGATCGATATGGGAAAGAGGATAAAAGTCCTTCGGACAAGCTTTATTGAGATCGGTGTAGTCAATGCAAACCCGCCATTTTTCATTCTGCTTTTGCACCAACACCACATTTGCTATCCACTCGGGGTAATCAATTTCGTAGATGAAGTCAGCAGCTAGCAACTTTGCAACTTCTTCATCAATGATCTTCTGTCGTTCTGGCGCAAAGATCCGCCTTTTTTGACGAACTGGCTTCTTCGAAGGATCTATCTCCGTTTATGCTCGCCTACCTTTAATTAACTCGGCGGCATGTCTCGTGGTTCCTATGCAAAAATATCCGATAATAGCGTAAGAGTTCCATAAGGTTAATTCAGAGAGGTTCAGTAGACCGAACCAATCCTCACTGTCTTATCCGGTTTTTCGATGACCAACTCAATCTCTTCCGTCCCCCGCAGGATTACCAATGATGCCCGAGTTGCTTCTCGATGAAGGTTCGATCTCAATTGCCATTGTCTTTTTTCTGTTTACTAACCCCATTCCGGACGAAATAATGACATTTCGATAACATCGTCGGGCGGATCTAAGTCTCCCGCCACCTCTCCTACTTACGTGTAGTGGGGAATTTGATTTTGAAATGAGGGATAGAGGTCGACTTGGAGAGCTGTCCAATGTAAGCCTTCCGGTATGGCGTTATGGCCAGAATTTAATCCATATCTATAAACATAAAATTTACACGTTATCTCTACTGCCGAGGTCTTTGTCCAAGATAAGCGGGAGTTCAATAGTGGTTTCTGACTTTGGATCGGTCGTTCTTAAAGCCGTATAGAGGAGCCTCTGCCCGACCTCCATTTCTTGCCCATCAAGATGCATCCTCCGATAAGCATGAGCATCTGAATATCCACCAAGACCCATTGTCTATCATCGTGCGTTTATATCCACCGAGCCCACTTGTCTTTGTGATCACTAATGCCCTTCATTGTGGCTCGATGGGCTCGAAGGATAATCTGCATCTGTAAATGATATAACGGTTCACAGGAATGGTCTCATCGATCTTGAGGGGAGCATCATCGCGAGACATACGATCAATCAAGGTAAGCCTTCTCTTCTTCCCTATCAACTTCCCTACAGACCCACCGGTTATTACATCAACGACGTGCCTTGGCGGTGGTACTAGAGCATTTTGGATGGGTGACACTATTTGAACCGTCTGAACAGTACGGTTGATAGTCTGCTGATCTTGGCGGTCTTTCTCGGCCACATATTGAACCCGCAAGCCGCCTCGAATCTTTCTTCTCCACGAAATCCTTTAAATTGCAACACTCATTAGTGTACGTGGCGGTGACTTGATGATAGCCACGCAGTATTTAGAGTTGCCTTGTCTGTTTCTATAATTATCACGAGGTGGCTCAAGAAGGGTTGGTTTCGATCCGATCCAAAATCAAACCTATCGTGTTCGATTTGGTGTAAACCTTATTAACCTTCGGGGCAGAGACAAGTGGACGACTGTTGCCTTGCCGCCACGAGTTATTGTACTTCTTCGAACTGCCCTCTGACCCTTGATTATACCCTCCCACTCTTCTCTGATCAACTTCAGTTTTGGGAACCTCTATCTCCTTTAATTGGCCCAAAAAAGGATTTTTCAGACTATTCATAGCCTCTTCTACAACAATATAGCCTACGCCTTGTCGAAAAGGCTTCGCCGAACTTTTCGGATGGTGAAACATCAACTTCTTCACCAACTTCTCGGACTTCACCAGATCTAGCCCATTCTGGAACAAACCCACAGCTTGGAGATCTTTAAGGTCGGACACCTGACCAACCGCTTCTCTAAACCTCTTTACATATTGGCCTAAAGATTCACTAATGAACTGCCGGATTTGTGCTAAAGAACCCGTAGGCTTTCCTCTTCTTCGGTTGCTTCCAAAACGTGCGTGGAACTTATCACAAAGCTTCGGTCTACCCAAGAGGAAATCGAATCAGATGGTAAAGTCCCCATCCACTGCCTCGCGTCTTTTCTCAGCGTCGTGACAAAAGTATGACACTTGGCAGCATCAGTGAAGTCATAATAGTCCATCAGTCGATCGAACGCCTGACTATGGTCATAAGGATCTCCGGACCCATCATAGCTCTCCATACGAGGCAACTTTTTGGTGATATCTACTTTCTCCTCGAGAATATCCGAGGAAAAGGGATGCTTTCTTTCCGAGTGTCCTTCACTGTTGGACCTCGGCCCCGTTGCGCCAGAGCTCTTTTAACTCCTTCACGGAAAATCAACACCTTCGGGTCATTGCGAGGAGACCTATTTCTCTGAGCGACATTCGGCGCTTTGAGTGGATCGACCTCTTCTGCCGATCCCATTGCCGCTTGTGGGACTTCTTGATCTACTCGGCGTGTAATTCCATCCTCGTGATGAGAATGGTCATCTTTGGTACTCTCTTTACGGTTTCATCACGATCTCTCTCGACCGCTTCTTCAAATTCATCGTCGTCGCGATCTGTCGAGAACCAGCGACCATCGATTGCCTTCTTGAGGCCGAGGAGTTCTGCTCCTCGATCTCCTCCCATCTGCGAGAACGATCTCTGACACACGTCGTAGAATGCTCCCGGTTCCTTACTCTCTCGTAGTGGCATCTCCTTATGCCTACTCCGTCTCTCGATTTGAACATGGCTAGATGCTTCGTCCCCTTAACTCCGCCACCAAGCATCGTGCATTGGCTATATCTTCCTCTGTTTTAACAGAACCTCAAGGCTTTATCTCGCTTCGTCTCACCATCTTCGCTTGATTTGGCGACTCATCCTCGACCACTTCGACGATGAGTCCTGGTCGGTGAGCCTTCCGCCCGCCCCTGACCATGATCACGCTCCTTATCATCATTGAAAATCAACTTTCGTCTGGCCCCACCATGGATCTTCGGACGAAGTTCTCCTGAATTGTGCTTAGAGGCCGTGCTCTTGTGAGCACTTTTAGAAGGACCCAGACGATCCTTTACTGAAGTACGAGGCGTTGATGAGTCGATGACCATCGCCGCCCCTTACGGTGTACCATCTCTACTCCTCATCATCTTCCGAAGTAGGTTAAACAATTGTGATTGAAAATTTCAATGACACTAGAACCGCTCTCCTTCTAGCGCCAATGTTAACGCCAAGATCTTCTGCCACGCCCCAATCACGTAAGACGCCCTGATCCTGCATAGTAAACACGATAAACACCACAAGCTCGACTTGGCGGTTCCGTCGGGGATAACTTCAGCGTGAGAGTCGAGAACGTGTTCACAAGGTTAACAATGGAGGATGTAATGTCTAGTGTATTGAGAGAGATAATAATTCTCGATTGTGTGTATGTGATTATGAATAATAATATGTATACGCACCTTTTTGTGAAGACTTTCTTGCTGTTTATACTACTCTCTTTGCTCGGATTATCGTGTCACCCACTACTACCGACACACCCCTCGATCCGATGGGTTCATGACTATATGTAGTCTATCCAACGCTTTTGGTCATCGTTTTCCTGGCCGTAGGTTATGATCCCATCCACATTAATGCATGACGTAGGTGCTCTAGTCAACCGGCCATGCTTTTTTCATCATTCAAGTCAAAATAATAAATATTAAAATGTCTAAGAGGTTGATCCACCGAAGCAAGCCCCTATCTTATAGGTTAAAATGGAAATAATATGGTGACCTAGGGCTCAATGACTTTCATAGATTCAATAATAAAGGCCCAATGGATTAATTAAATGAGTAAAGCAATTTACCCTTTACGTAGAGAGAAAATATCATGACCAACAACTCTGTCCAAACTCCCTAATCCTCTTGCCTATAAACCCTAACTATCTCACTCTCACCATATTCTTCTCCTTCACTTTTAACAACCTAGCTCCACAATTTCACCATTAACATCCTCATTGTACCACCGCCTATTACTATAGTTCGAAAAATCATGAACCTTAACATCTTTTATTTAAATTAAAATATCATATCAACCTAATGAAAAAGTTAATTTGAGTGATATATTGCATTTATTATTATTTATTATTATTATTATTATTATTATTATTATTATTATTATTATCAAAATTCAATGTTTTGGTATTAGATTTACAAATTGATGATCAAAATAATAATAGTGAACTAAAACGATGCTAGTATGATGGATTAATACCTCAAATGATGTTGGTTTAGTTGAAATCTCGCAAACTAGGGTTTTTCAGCCTCAATTTGATTCTTTTTTTGTTGTTGTATGAGGTCGAATCATAACCTATGCTGCTCAGAATTTGCTAATGAACAAATCCCGGCAATTTTTGACCTCCAATTGATGAATTCCAATGAATTTTCAGCTTAATTTTTCTTATTAAATCGTTGTGCGGACAGAACATGTGAATGATTTTGTTGGTGTGGTTTGTTTTTTGGGGGGTGAGATTTGGGGTTACTTGGTTTGGTTATGGCTGATTGATTATGTTTGAATTTGGTGAGGGATAAAGCCCAGAGGTTTTTATGCCCAGATGAAGGGATTAGACATGGTGTTTAATGGATTTTTATTAGAAATATCCTATTCTAGAAACCAAGGAATGAACCATGGATTATCTGAGTTTATTTGATGATTTTAATGATGTTTATGGGATGATTTGTTCATCATAAGGAAACTCAAAAGATTTGCAACAGTCTTGCATCTAGTTTGGTCTAGAAAGTGATGAATTTTTGGCTGAATAATGGAGCTGGTGAAGGCATTGTGTTCTAACGGAGTGATGAAGGGAAGAGAAGAAAAGGGATTAGAAAAAAAGAACAAAAAAGGGCATAATTGTTTTTAGCCACATTGGTTAACGGTGTTGGAACAGAAAAGTATTTTCCACTTCACCTCACAACTACAAGTGTTAATTTGTCATTTTTTGAATGTGAGAGAGCGTATAAATCTCAATTTACCCTTTTTTTTATATTTTATTTTTATACTTCTTTTAACATTTTGATTTAAATAAAAAATCTCTGCTATAAGTTGGTGTAGATGAAAGTATCCTGCTACTTGGTAAGAAACTGCATGTGATTTACATCAAATTGTCTTATTATTATTATTATTATAACTACTTTTACCGAGGGAGAAACTTGTCATGTACTCTTTGTTAAGGGGGACGAAAAGTAGGATAGATATCAATCAGGTCCGTCCATTTCTGCCTCTTTTCCCCTTTTATTATGGTCCATAACTATCAATTGCTCTGTCTTCCTATCATAATACGTATGTGAAATTGATTTATTTTTTTTATCCGTCTTTTATAAGATTTCAAGTATTAATGACTTAATTTCTTATTTATCCCTACATTAAATATTAAATTATTTTTCTTTAATAATATTAAGGTTTTTCATCTAGTTCGTTATTTCTTAATTTTAATGTTTTTTCTTTCTTTCTAAAATATCAGTTAAAAATGAAAGAGGAGTGTGCGCGTAATTGAACAAAGAATATATATGTATGTGTTTCAAAGATGCACACAGATAAAATAGCAAAAAGCTAACAAAGCTTCAAATTTTAGTTTGCATCAAAAAGGAAGGATTTTGGGGTTGTACACCAGTTCTTACCAACTTTATACTTGTTCGAGTAAGAAATTAATATAAACAATCATGTCTAAATGTATTTTATATAATTAATAATAATATATTGAAAAAGTAAAAAGAAGAATTCTCGTACAAGATTGTTAGTATATTATTATGTTGTTTAAAGATAAGATGATAATTTTTCAGGTATCCATACTAAATTGTTTATTGTATTGGCAATCCTTTTCAATGCAAGTAGTGAAATACATCGGGTGGGACGTCCGTATATCATTTTTTAATCTAAACCACCATGGAAGAAGGCTTGTATATATATATATATATATATATATATATATATATAAAGGGGTCTCTCACTCAATAATATCATACATATATACTACAAATTTCCACCGATCATTGCAGGTGTGATATTTCATATTTGCAAGGAAGTGCACCACCCAATCTTAAATAGATTAAAATTAAATGGGAAAGTACTCTCCCAATTCCAGATATTACAGTTATGATACACGAGTATTTCATATGTACGGGGCAACAACAAGTATTCTGGATAATTTAAAGGGTAGGACATTTGAACTCAGAGACGAATTCAAACATCAAGTCTCAAAAGAAGGTGATAATGATTTCGCAAGATGAGAGAATGGTGTGGATTTATGAATTTGGTGGAAGAATTGAATTGTGCTCGACCAAAACAAGATTGAAGAGCAGATGTCTTCATTTATTTAAAAAAAATTTACTCTTTTTTTTATGGTGGGTTAAGCTTATTGCCAAAAAGGGTGAATCTGTCAAAAAAAAGAAGAAGATATATTAAAATAGTAAATCATAAAAATAGGGAGTCTAAGAGGATACAGCCCACAAACCACAAATCTCGGAGAATAATATGATTGGTAACAGCTTCCTCTCCCTCCTCTTTGTGAAATGGGATTAGAATAGAAAGCAAAAGCATAAAGTTTGCAAATCCTCAAGGGTCATGTTTCGCAGTCTGCCCTAACATGAACCGTGAAAAAGAATTTAAAGAAAACAGCCTTGCGCCCTTATGCTATATCCGTACTTGGAAGCATGTAATTCAATCTCTTCCTAAATCCTAGCTCTTCAAACAAAATGGGATTGAGAGAGTACCCAGCCTACCAAACAAAACCACAGAAGATTGGCAACTCTACAAATGCTATACCAGACAAATTGAGATGCTGCATAAGCTCAAGCTCATTCTTTTGTATAACAAGCACTTAATATGGAACATAGCTTGAGCCTACATAGAAATGCATGAACCTAAATGATGTGGGCCTGTTCATGTATACAGTGTGAGAGAAAGAGGAGAACCTATACATATGGAGAAGTAATAAAATGCAATTAAAAGCCAGAGATAGGGGAAAAACATCTACAGTCCTACAGAGTGTTGAGAAATATAAGTGGCGTGAGTGGGGAGGGTGTTTTATCCACAGCAGGATTCTAATTGACCTGCCTTTGCAAATTATTGTTTTGACGTATTCTTTAGATAATAAGCCGTGTTTATGTGGTAATTTGAGGTTTAGAATTTTATAGAACTTGTAATTGTGATGGAGCTTCAAAATTTTGGGTATCAGCAAATCCCCTGCCCCGGCTTAATGATATAAATGGAGCAATATGAACAATCTTTTTTTCAACATTCAACACATTCCAATTGGACGATAGCAAAACAACTAAGAAGCTTGATTCTATTTCTTCATGCTTTAGAGGCTATGCTATAATACATCCAAGTATAGGTGGCAAATGAGTTAATTAAATGGGTGATGGATAAAATTTAATGGATAATGGATTATTAAAGGGTTGGGTCATAAATGGATATTTTTAAATAGGTCAAAAATGGATATGGGTTAAACCCATCACAACCCAAAAGTTTGAACCACATATTCCTCTCATCCTCAATCGACCGTAATCCATCTTGCTCGATTATGGCGAAAAAATTGGGTTGAGAAATATATCCATTTAATAATATTTTAGATTATTTAATCAATTAAAAAATATGTAATATATAGATACAACTATTATAACAAATCTATATTATCAAAAATAGGGGGAAAAACTATTAGATACTCCCTCCGTTCCAAAAAGATTGTAGTTTTAAAAGAAAATATTTGTTCTAAAATGTTTGTCGTTTACAACTTTCGAGGAAAATAAATTATTTATTTTCCTATATTACTCCTACCTTTTCTCATTGTCCTAAGAAATTCCCTCTCTTGTATTAATAATTTTCAACTTCTCATAAAAGGGTAGTGATGAAATTTCAAACAAATTTTAATTGTTAAATGAGTATTAAATGATTTTCTTAATCTATGTGCAAAAACCTTAAACGACAATCTTTTAAGAACGGAGGTAGTATAGATATAAAGCGAGAAGAGCGAAATATTGTAAGGGACTAAGGTAGCTAATATCAGATAAGAAAACATGGCAAGTAGAGACCTTAATTCCACGTGGGTCCAATTGATGAATTTCATGTTTCCGTTTCTGATGCATATGTTAGCTTTCGTTTTCCATGTCTTCTCTTTTTTCGCTGAAGAGAGCTTATTCGCCAGGAGATAGAGAGAATTAGAGGACCGAGCATGATGATTTTGAGATTTAATTATGTACCATGGTCACAGTTCTATTATTTGCATTTGGTGAGACCCATTTAGATGATTTCCTAAATCCTAAGCCTCTTATTGGCTGGTATGCTATTTTTCTACTTGTTTTTAATTACTTGCTAACACCTAGTGGCTCAGCTCCCGTTTGAATTGAGCAAGACAAAAAACTCTCACATTCTTAATTTAAAGACACCTTTAAAGTAACAACTCTGTCCTATTACCTATTAGGGCAACAACCTAGAGCCAATTGCACATCTCATGAAACAAATTATTTGCCCTTCCTTAATTACCAAAAAAATATTTGGACTTCCTCATGGATGGCTTACAACTTTTGGGGAACAAAGTTACACACTCTAATTCTTAAAAAATGGGGGTCCTATTTGCCTGCCTTGTCTTCCCCCAATAAACCTTAATATTTGGAGAAAAAAAAAAAGAAAAAGAATGCGTCAACAAACACAAAAAGGATTCTTCTTTTAGGAAGGGGGTAAATTTTTTTAAAGCTTCCTGGTGTTGCCGCAGCTCATCTACTTTGTGTTTCAAGAAAATAGCCATTTGTAAAGTTAAATAAGGTCGTGGGAAAAAAAATCACCAATTGATTAGTTCTAACACCGAGACTAATCAAACTATCCAGAAAAGAATGATGGAATATCAAAAATTGATAACTATCAATGAATTAAGGGCACACACAAAATAAATTAAATCGTGTGCCATAAACAACATCATTTAATTTCCAATGAAGCATTAAATAGATTAATTTCAACAATTTATTAACATAGAAAAATGCTATCACCAATCAACATGGTCCTAAATCCAAAAATCATTAATTTAGTAACCACGTAGTGACAACATAAATAAAATAAAATCCTAGTAGTAATACAGAAGCATTAAATTAAAGAGTCCTAGAGAGAGAAAAAATCAACTCTTTCTCTGACCTGAAATCGAAACGACGGATCACTTTTGGGGGGAGACGGTAGGAGTACCGAGCAAGCTGGCCTGCTGAAGCTCGAGCTCGTTGAGTTGCTGCTCGCGATCCATCTCGATTATAAGAGGTACGGCGAGGATCAAGAAGGTAGTGCCGGCAATCCAAGCGGCTTTTCCAGTGCTCTTGAGGAGCTTCTTGGCGACGAAGCCGGCGTCGGAAGCGGCTTGCTTGCCACGATAAACGATCGGAGATTCAGATATGGTTGATGAAACCCTAGATAAGATTCCTTGGCTCTTGTTGCGGTCTCGCCGATCAGGGAGAGAGATTCCTCCCCTTCTAGCCGACATATTGTAACTAAAGAAATAAATAATGGAATTCAAAGTGAGAGAGTTGCAGGGCTTAGGTTTTTATACGTTAATGTGGATTTTGCTTTGTGCCTCTTTGGATAGCCCAAGGATTAGGTTTTGACCGTCGAAACTATTCGATATTTGTATTGGTTTTATGCATTAAAACATATGATAGAGGTAATATATTATAGTCTTTTATTTTTAATTAATTATAAAATTATTATTAATTTTTTTTAAAATCAGTATGTGATATTTTAAATTTAAAATTAATATAAATTTTAATCAATACATATAATAACTTATTTAGGAAACAAATACTATTACTTATAAAATTTATTATTTTTTCAATTCTTACCAAAATTATTAAATTTGAGAATGCATTGAAATTGACTTATAAAATTAATAATAATCTTGTAATTTATAAAGAGATAGATAATTTATCAATTGTATTATCTTTGTAAAATAATTTTTATTTTATTTTTAATTTTAAGTAATTTATGGAATGAATATTTAATGGATTGTAGCTACAAATTTACATAAGATCGATATTAATTTTTAAAAAGTTAATTAATTATATTTTTAAAATTAAAATTAATATGATTTATTTAATTTAAATTTTGAAAATAATAAATTTTATAATTAATAGTACTTTTATAATATTTATAATTATATGGATATAAATTAAATAAATTTATATTAATTTTAAATTTGAAAACGTTTGAAATTATTTTTAAAAATAAGTTTTAAAATTTGAAAATGAAATAGTAAAAAAATCATGTAATTCAGTTTTTGAACATAAGCTGGTCTATCGTCAGCTTCAATTTTAATTTTCTGTTTAGGTTATTCATTTGCTTTTGCGAATTATCTTCTGGATGGAAATGGAAAGGCCACAGAGTGGATCCCTGCAGTGCCACCCCTACTGGACTGGAAGTTTGTCAAATTTCTCCTGCTCACCCAACCATTACCCCTTTAACACCCCCAACCATTGCCACCACCTTCACTTGTCAAATTCTTATTATTTGAACTGCTGCTCTCTGGACCTCCAAGA
The DNA here is from genome assembly GCA_020205615.1 of Panax quinquefolius. Classification (NCBI taxonomy): domain Eukaryota; kingdom Viridiplantae; phylum Streptophyta; class Magnoliopsida; order Apiales; family Araliaceae; genus Panax; species Panax quinquefolius. The sequence goes on along the minus strand of CM035155.1, from coordinate 3,324,095 downwards.
AAGAACTGGGGCGCGCCTAGAGCAAGACTTTATTTTTTTTTTTTTTTTTTTTTTTTCGCGTGGCAATTTTATGGTGTATTAAATTGTAGCATGAGTTTTATACTGGTCTTAACTTTTTAAAACTAAATTAGGAATCTTTAGCATATAATGATTATATGCACATGCGGCTTTAATTACTACATTAATTTTAGCAAATAACCTTATAATTACGTGCAAATGTTGTTTTAATTACTCCATTAATTACCTTAGTTGTTTCATATAGCATTCCTTTTTGGGTTGGTTGAAGTGATACTCTAAGCTATTAGAGTAAAATATTGTTGTATTATATTGGGGCACCAATTTTGTTTACGCATTAGACAGTAAATGTTGATATAGTTTGAGCTGCAAATGTGTTACACGTGTGCGCACGCGCACTCACAAATATATAGTTATTTACAGACATCTTATTGCAGCTGGTGTTATTTATTTTGGTCTTGAATATTCTTATATGTTAAATATTCTGTTGCCAATTATGTACAGCTTTAGGGAGTTAGTTGCACATAGGCCTCTAACGAAGTTGAGGACTGCCGAAGAAGCTGGTCATGAAATTGAGGGGGAGGTTCAGCCTAATGCTGCGGAACAATCTCATAAACCTGCAAGTGCAGGCTTAACAGAAGCTGAGGAGTTGAAGAAGTATATCACGTACAGTTAGAGAAGAAGTGCATGTATAACAAAGCTAAAGAGTTCCATTCTAAGATAATTGGTTTTGAAGCAGCTATAAGGAGGCCCTACTTTCATGTCCGTCCCCTCAATGGAGGAGAACTCGAAAATTGGCATAACTATCTTAATTTTATAGAAGCAGGGGATGACTTCAACAAGGTATTTTAATTTTTTGTTCCGGATGGATGAATGCGCATTCAATTTCTTCCCTTGTTATGCGCTGACTTACACTTAGTAATATCTGCCGCATCATATGCCTTATTGGCTAAACCGTAGGATGAAGAACCTTTTAAAATGGGATATTGAACTTGGACTAAAGCACGGGCCTTCCATTTGGTTTCTATAAGGCTAAGTACGTCAAACCCTCATTTGTGAGTCGGCATTCTGGGTTCATCAGTTGTATAATAAATTTTATTTTTTAAAATCCAATGTTATGCATGCAGGTGTGTTATCTTCCTAACCATCTGTCTGTCAGGCTAGGAGGGTCTCTCGAGGGGCGTCCTTTTTCCTCCAGCGTAGTAGTTCTTATGTGTTGCTTCTTAGCCCACTCTTATTCAAATTATTATTTTAATCTACATAATACATTGAATTATAATTTCTGAACTTCCATCTTTTTTGGGGTCAGGTTGTCAATCTATATGCAAGATGCTTAATTGCTTGTGCCAATTATCCCGTACTGGATACAATATGTTTTGTGCATGGAAGCTAGTGGCAGTATGGATCTTGCTGAGAATGCACTTGCTCGTGCTACTCAAGTCTTTGCCAATGTATGGGAGAAGCTTCTGTTAAGAACATGTCAATTCTTCATGATCTTTTCAATGTAAATTAACGGTAGAAGTTTGTTATATCGGCAAAGTACAACTGTACTATTTATGTATATATTTGCTCAGTGGTTGTGATGAAACTTGTACAATTTTAACTGCTGATGAATTCTCAAGTGTCTGAATTGAATTGTTTCAGATGTCTGCAGTGATAACCAGAGATTCATCTGTTTTCTGCTCGACTTAGAGAGCACTCTGGGGATATTCCAGGGGCTCGAGGATCCTATCAACTTGTGCATGATGAAATTTCACCAGGTCTCTTGGAAGCAATCATTCATGGAACATCGGCTGGTAAATTTGCTAGACCAAGCTCTTCAACATCATATTATGATTTCAGTATTTTGTGTTTCAAGATGGTTTCTTTCTCTTGATTGGCAGGGGAATGTTGAAGACGCTTGTCCCTTATATGAACAGGCCATTGCAATTGAAAAAGGAAAAGAACATTCACAGACTTTGCCACTATTGTTTGCTCAATACTCTCTCGATTTGTGTACTTGGTAAGCCTCGTTTATAAATCTTTCATTCACAATTGTCTGTCTTCTGCTGCCCATCAAGGTAAAAAGGGCTAACTTGTTGCATTTCATATTCCCAGAAGGATGGAGTGAATAACTTTAAATTGCGGTCTACCTCAAATTTCACTCTGTAGGTTTTAAAATAAACCATTTTGATGCGAGTCTAGGAGAAATTGTTTTCCAAATTATATGTACCGTAAAAATGGTGTCTTATTACAATATACCCCTATCAATTGAAGTATTAGAGTACTTGTGGAATGCTCTCAATCCGTAGCTGCCTGTGTATATTGAGTTTATCGTTAGTTGAGAATTTATAACCATGGAAATGATATGGCTCTTGGCTCCTGTCTTAAGTAGATATTTATGTGATTGAACTATTTTCTATTGGTTTTGACCAGGCTCCCCTGCAAAGAAAGTTGTTCACAATTCTTCCTAGTTAAAATTTGCTTTGCTGTGTAAATTCTATTAACATCATTATTATGCATTGCAGCAGGATTATGCTCAAACAGGCACGCCAGCAAATTTGACCTCAGGCTTATTATTGAACTGGCAAAATCTTTGCAAACCAGTTCTGCAGCCTGTAGTTCAGATTTTATGGTTGTTGGTACCAACTACCAAGGGAAGGGATGAACTATACCATGGTTTTTGTTTTAGTTGGGATATGAAAGATGGGGAAGGTTAGTTTAGTAAATCTGCAGGAAGTTATTTGGAAATGTGTCGGAGTAGAAGTGAAGTGAAGTGAAGTGAAGAGACAAAAATAAAAACCTGGGACTTTTTTGTTTTGTTTGGGGGAGGCTTAGTAGAGTCAGTTGTTTGATTCGGATTATTATTTAAATTAATATTCATGGCACACGTATTACTTGTAATATAGGAGTAATCAAATATGCAGGGCAGGGACAAACGAAAAAAGAAATTTGTGGCCCAGTCTCAAGGAAAGCAATTATTTTCTTGTTCCCCCCCATAAGCATGCTAACGTTAAAAAGAGAAAGAACAATGAAACCGAATTTAACAACAAAAAAAAAAAAATCATCCACAAAATTAAATAATAAATTTACACTTATTCATTAGACCCAAAAATGTTACAAGCCCCGACATCAATCTCCTTTTTTTAAATAAGGTTTATATAATTTTATTTGAGGGAAAGTACTATTTTCACATGTGTTTTTGATATTTTCACATGATTCATTTTTATATGAAGTTGTGACCCATTGTATACTCATATATGAAAGAGAATCATGTAGAAATATCAAAAATATATGTAAAAATATCAGTTCCCGACCAGAAGCCTGTGATATTAATAATCACACTAAATATTTTGGGCTAGGCTAAGTCAGCCCAAACTACCTTGGGCCAAGTCATGAAGGTCTCACTCTCTCTTCCTATTTCCCAAAGGGGAACTAGACCAAAAAAGAAAAGTGAATGAACAGTCCAGTCTTCTTACCCTGTGCCACAGCCCAATCATTTCAAAGGCATAAATTCTTCCATTCATTCAGTTAGAGATTCAGAGGCACACTTTAGGTCTTTTGACTCTGTTTCACTACATACACTTCCACCATATCATATGGACTACCATATATGATCCAATCTCCACCGTCTATCCATTCACCTAAGGCCTCACTCAATCTCTTAACGGTTATGATTGTAGGGATTATCACTAAACATAAAACTCATACATTCATTCAATTTTTAACACTGGAGTGGACTATGGGAGTGTTTGATAAAAATTGAATGAATTTGAATGAGCTGAATTTGAATGAGTTGAATCTGAATCTGAATGAAAAAAATTATTTGATAATTGATATGTCTAAAACATTTGAATCACAAAACTTTATTATTTTATTTTTTTGAAAAAAATTAAAATTGTTGTAAATTTATTTAATATTACTTAATATAATAATTATTTTTTTTAATTTTTTTTTTTTATTCAATTATTCATTCGGTAATTCGGTTTAAAAAAAAATCGATTTTACCGAATTCAATTTTCGTCTATTTTCTGGATTCAACTATTCAGATCAAAACAAACGGCATATCTCTAAAGTTAGCGTAACTATATTTCTCTCTCCTCTCTCTTTCCATATCTCTTTCTCTCTCCTCTAGAAATTGAGATATAGATCTAGTACAAAACCCCATATTAAATTAAATTACTACTACTTGTTTGTAAACCCTAATCTACTTCTTCTTCATTTGGGTTGGGGGTTTTAGTACTTTTGGGATTCTTTCAGAGCTCTGTCTGATTCAGAGCGATAATGGCGAGTTCGTACCCAGCCCCTGTCAGTGCCGTTCAGGTAATAATTATAATGATTATTCAATTAGTGAAATAAATTAATCACAAGATTGAATCTTTTTAAATGCCCAAGTTTACTTTTTCCAATTATATTCCTGTACTTGATTAATAGTTTTTTGTCGCAGGTGGGTTCCTTCTTTGTTCAACAATTCTATCATGTTCTTCAACAGCAACCCGATTTTGTTCATCAGTTTTACACTGATGCCAGCAGTATTATTCGGATTGATGGGGAATCGAGCGACACTGCTTCCGCATTACTGGTAACTAGTAATTCATTGATTTCCACTTTACTTCGAATGTTCTGTTTTTTTTTTTGCGAATCATTTCATATCTTAACGTGTTTGGTTTTTGACTGTCAAGTGTTTTTTCAGCTTGTTAATCGAATGCATTTACGAAATATATACGAGATTTACTAATAAATGCTTTATTACCTTGTTTAACTGAAAATTTTATATTGCCTTTTGAGTGGTTGATTTTTAAATTCTAGTGTTCCATATATGCAAGAGTTTGACCACACACAGGATATGTATTGATTTGTTATGTTTGGGCTTATTAGCAGTTTAATAATTATAGGATTAATGAATTAACAGTATAATCGTACTTTTCAGATACTTCATAACTGTCAGTTATGATTTGTGAATCCTTAGTAGTTGATTGTGCAAGCCAAGTGCCCTCTTTATCTTCATTTATTGATACTAGTCTCCCGCATCATGCTCAAATATATTAAAACTTACTTAATATTAAAAATCACAATTAAAAGTATACAGTGATAAAAACAAAAATTAAATACAATCCGAGTGGTAGTTGAAGGATGTTTTAAATGGTGATAAGAAGAGAGAGAAAACAGGAATAGAAGTAGAGAAAAAATAGGGACGTGGATAGGTTAATTAAAATTTCTTTTTCATTATAATATAGATATAGATATATGCGAAACTAATTGTGGCAGTATGACTATTCTTAGCTTTTATGACTAATTGCAGCTGTGAAGTATCACTAATTTCATGTTTGTGCAGCAAATTCATACACTTGTCATGTCGCTTAACTTCACTGGCATTGAGATCAAGACGATAAATTCCCTTGAATCTTGGAGTGGAGGTGTTCTTGTTGTTGTTTCTGGTTCTGTCAAATCCAAGAAATTCACTGGCTGGAGGAAGTTTATGCAGACCTTTCTTCTTGCTCCTCAAGAGAATGGTTACTTTGTCCTAAACGATATCTTACACTTTGTCAGCGAGGAGGTCATTCACCAGCATCCAGCACCCATATCAGATAACAAAATTGATTACCAGCATCCAACACCCATATTATCTGAGAACATAGTTGATTACCAGAATCCAGCACCAATATTACAAGAGGACAGAGTTGATTACCAGCATCCAGCGCCCGAATATATTGAAAACAGAGTTGATTCCCAACTAACTACCTCTAGTCCTCATTCAGAGTCTCCAGGTATTTTGGCCTTCATTGGATTGTAAAATCTTATTACTTATTAACTCAAATTTATGTCTCAATTGAACATCTCGCAATTATCAGGAGCAACATTCAATGTTGTGCTTTTAACATGCAATATATAGTAAAGAAATGGGTAATACATAATTTGCAGTTATGAATTTCCAGTGCTCTTAGATTTATGCTGGCTGACTATCATGCTATTGTTTTGAATTTAAATCAATTTGAGATAGAAGTTCAATATGCATTGCATTAATTATGAATATTGGAATAATCATTTTGGTTAACGGATGTATGTGAGAGTGTGTTTCCTTTCTTTGGATTATTTAATTTGATGACAGCAGAATAGAATTATAGAAAAACCAGTGTGCATATAAAATTACTATGGAATATGAAATCTTAATTTACGTCATGAAAAGTTTGTTTTCAAATGCTTTGTGATAAGAGAATATTGTGCTTAAATATATGTTGAATTAATTTTTTTTTTAGATGTTCCCGACTATGAGGTGGACACTAGCGAACATTATGTTTTAGTGCATATGGAAGGAGATGACCTAGTTGATGACTACAGCCATCATGATCAGCAACAACAGGAGGAGCCTGTGATGGACGTAAAAGAAACTCCTGTAGAAAAGTCATCTGCTTTGCTTAATGAGGTGGACCGTGAGCAAGAACCTCCGCCTGCTGTTCAGGAAGCTATTGGAGAGCCGCAGAAATTTACTTATGCCTCTATTGTATGCATCTCTGCTATTACAGCTACTTCCCAACAGTGTTCATTCATTTTAGTATGCTTATTCTGCTTCATTCATGACATGAACGAGTCATTATGATCATTTATCTCGAGTTGGACTAACTTGTGATTTTCCTTATATTTTGGCGATTTAAATGTTGTGCACTTGAAGTTGCAAGTTCCGAAGGGGAAAATTGTGCCATCAGTTGCTGTTCATTATCCTAAAAAGGCATCCTCACCTACTGTTTCTGAATGCCATCAGACACCAGAGCCAACTAGTCGGCCGGCCAACTCTTTGTCATCTTTTGTGCCTGATTCCAATGTAGAACCGGGGGAGGAAGGTTTCTCTCAAGAAGGTGACTGTTTCTTCTGCTTTATTTAGTGTTAATTACAGTTTTCCTTCTGATATACTTCCTCCATTCCATTATAACTGGCGTTTTAGCTTATTTTTTATATTCCAAAATAATTGTCGTTTGCATATATTTAGGAGAATCTTAAATTCTCTTTCCTACAATACCCATATTTATATCCTATTTCCAAGGATATTTAATGCAATCAAACAACTACTTTTCTTTCTCCCCTTTTCCCAATAAAGGATAGTAGTGTCATTTTCCTCTTAAGACTAAGCTATTAATTGTTATCTTTAATAAGTGTGCATATTCTATTAGTGACAAATAATATGGAATGGGGGAGTAAAATAGACATCACATGAACAAGTTTGCATTCTATTTGATTTTCGTGGGAATTTTGTGTTAGAACTCCTAAAGACATACTAAAAGATGAAGCTAACAGCAAGAAGAACACTGTTACTAACATATTTGTATCCACTCTTAATTTAAGAAATCTTAAACATCAAAGTTATTTTATGATTGGACTTGATCCTATGTTCGATTTGTGATAAGTAAACTAGCTCTCTGTTTGTTTAATGGCTTGGATTGTTTATTCGTGTGTTTTTGTAATAGCCCAGAAAGTCGTATTACTAGTAGCAATCTTTCCATCTTCCATTACTGTTTGACAATTTAACTTATACAAGATAATTTCTACGTAGGGACTTCATTTTAATTCCTTGCTATTATTTTTTTTCCTATTCAGGAGAATCAAAATCTGTCTATGTTAAAAACTTGCCCCCCACTGTTTCAACTCTTGATATTCAGCAAGAGTTTGAGCACTTTGGGAGAATAAAGCCTGATGGTGTGTTCATAAGGAATCGCAAGGTTAAAATTGCCCTACTTTCTCTACCTTGCCCATCTATGTATCTCATACAGTTATCTAAAGTGAAAATTATTTACAGGAACTTGGTGTTTGCTTTGCTTTCGTTGAGTTTGAAGATGTTGATAGTGTTCAGAATGCAATCAAGGTTTGATCTCTCACTTTTAGATTAAATTAGTTCTATGTTTTGGTGTTTCCAATTTTCAACTAGATCTGTTGTGTGTTTGATAGCTAATATGGTCACAACTTATGCTTGCTCAATTACATATGAATTCAAATTTTGAACAGCACTAGTCTATCAATTAATTTTGTCCACGTTTAAGGTATGGTGCAATAACTTGTTAGCAACTTTCCTTTACTCTATGTGCTCGTCTTACATATTTGTTGTATAATCATTACTTTTGCTTCTGCCAGGCTAGGATATCGTATCCTTATTTTCTGCTGAAAATCCTTTAAAATTCTTGGGGACCATTGTCATATGAATTCAAGTGTATTTATAGACGTTCCACCTTTTGAAAAAAGTAGCTTGGAACACTATAATCTTTTACTCTTCTTAATTTTGGTAGACTTAAATTTTACTAGTTGCAGGTACTACTGTTAGTTTCTAATCACGTTGTGTGGGTCTCCTGTTAAACATAATGGAGCAGAAAAGAATCATTTTGCATTTCTTGTTTGTAATTGATATTGTGGATGTTCAAGTTGATATTCCTTAAATGCATGTTTTAGTAGGTATGAACTTTGTGAAAATCAGCCTTTTGTATCCTTGTTCTTTCTTTCTCTAGGCATCTCCAATACAGTTGGTTGGGAGGCAGGTTTACATTGAAGAGAGAAGACCAAGCAGCAGCAGTAGCAGCAACATATCACGTGGAGGAAGTATGTACTCAAACTGCTCTCCATTGATGTATAATTTACGAAATAGTTATTTCTATATGCAGGGACAGACCCAGAGGGTTCAAGCCACCGCCCCTACTAGTTTTTTCTTCTTCTTCTTTTTTTTTGGTTATGTACGTTTTTATCTATGAGCCCCCACTAGATTTTTATATAATGTTCAATATTTCATAGTTTTTTGTCCATATGAATATGAATTTACCCATTTTATATAAGTCTGGTCCCCTACTTTATTTAGTGAGTTACAATTTTTTCTTGGTTTTATGTCACTCTGTTCGACATAAGATATTTATTTATATAATTATCATTGTATTATTTTTAAATTTATATTAATATTTGTATATTTTATTATATATGTTGTACCAAAGCCCCACTAGGGATAAATCCTGGGTCCGTCCCTATCTATATGACCTTTCCCTTATTACTCATGCCTCGATAGTATCTTCTCTTTCAAATGATCTTGGTACATGTTTTGAGAACATGTTATCTTTTTCCTTTTATATTTGTTTGGATTTGTTGTTTTTGCCACCTTTTGTTTCTTAAACGTAAGTTTTGTTAGTACATTCTTATCGTGTTTAGGGTCCCCGTTCTGATATTATTATTAGTATTGGATAAAAAAGCTTCCTGATATTATCACTAGTTGGCCATGTTCCCCTTTTTTTTGGATTATTAATTTTCAGTTCTTATTAGGAAAGAAAGTTCTGTTGTATAAGGGAGCGATGGTTCTTTCTTATTTGCTCTGGAAGGTTTGAGGCATGGTAGCCTTGTGGTGAATGATAGTGGTGGTGTCAGGGATGGTAATTGTATAGTTATCGTTGGCATGCAGCGCGTGCCTATACTTTATGAAATTGTATATTGTCTACAGTTACCGTAAATTATGGATGTAGTTATTATGAAATGCCAAGTACAGTTGGTATAAGGTTTTAGTGGTTTCTAACTATATGAAGTAATGTAATACTGTAAGGTCATTTTTGTTTGCAATAATTATAATTCCGTGTCTATATTCTCATGGATTATAATCTCAAGACTATTAATTCTAGGACTAAATAGTCTTCGTCACATTTTTGTTTTTTATGGTAATCTCATGTTATATTTGTTTTGTCTAGGATTATTTAAAAGATTGGATAAAAACTTATCGTTTGAATCTATTAATAACAAAGATATTATATTCATTAGTTTCAGTATAGATAGATAGGATAAGATAAATCGGTCTTTTTAAACAAAGAAGGTTAATTTTGTTCACAATTTTTTTGTCCTAAATAGTAGGGGATTATAATACCTAGTTGGACATGATATTAAATAGTTCTCCCTTTCAAGTCGTTTTATTATCCGGGACTAATAGTCTCAAGTCTATTTTAAAAAACAAACAAGAGACTTGGGATTAATAGTACAATTTAAAGTATAATCCTTACTTTACGTTTATGTAATATATAGTGAAGGCAGTGCTTTATTGACCAACTGCTGCATTTCAATTGTCTTCACCAGGAAGGGGGAGAGGTAGAGGAAGTTACCAAAACGAGGTTGTGAGAGGGCGTTTTGGTGGGCAGTCTTTTGGCAGGGGTAACAATCAAGATGGCAGTGACAATTACAGATCGAGAGGCAACGGTGTACACGGTTCATATTGACACGAAGAGCCATGGGAAACCAGCAACTAATGGCCTTCTGCTTAAGCAAGACCCTATATTTTTTTTCGTTTTGGCCAAGGCAGAGAAGTGATTTAGGTTCATCATTTTCAAATTTACATCATGGTTTCAAGAAAGCACTGTTGGTTCAAGTGCTGTTTCACATGAAATATTGAGAGACGTTTCTTTGTTCCATTCTTCCTATTATTATGCTGGTATGCTTATTTTCCTCTTGTTTGTTTTTTATCTTGCAATTCAAGAGGAAACATGCCATAAGATGTTTGATGGGTAATTCAGAGCCCTTTTGGTTTGTGTTCATTTGCACATTTCAGGCTTTGATTATGCTTAAATCATGATGAGAAATTGATTTACTCTGCCAGTGCCAGCCAATATAATACTCCTTCCGTTTTATAAAATGAGTTTTATTTGTTTCACAAAGACGTTTCATTTTATAGTAATAATAGTTAAATAATTTATTATTTTTAGAAGTATATATGAAACAAAATACATACTAAATATTAGTTAAGTTTTATAAATGGGATAAGTAATCAAACACATGTCTACATGGTATCTCTATACTCTTAAATTTGTTGTAACTGCATGAAGCAAAATTTAATTTTTTTTGTCATAAATAAGTTGTCGCACTTTACGTGTGAACACTTTTTTCTATGAACTTGAAACACGCATTGATTGTCACTCTCCTTTAAAAGTTCAAAATGGTAATTCAATCATTCCCATATTTCATCTTCAAATTTATAAAACATTTTCTGAATATAAATTTCAACCATTTGAAATAAAAAGTTATGATTCATTTTCATTTTAGGTTTGTTGAAATAAAAAGTCATGATTCATTTTCATTTTAGGTTTGTTGAAATAAAAAGTCATGATTCATTTTCACTTTAGGTTTCTCAATCAAATTTTTGTGATTGATCAACAATTCTTCCTGATGTTGGCGTACTAGCCCCCTACTAAATTGAATCATGAAATTAACTAATGAATTATTTTTAGATACATACCTTTTTACATATCTTTTGAAAAATGCGTGAGAACTTCCCGTAGACACCCAATTTGAACGAATTTAATACATTATTTGTAACCATTTGTTGTCATGTAACCCGCTCCTCTCAACAAGCTCCGTCCATGTCAAATCAAACTCGTTTTAAGACTCCAAATTTCAAATACAATCGACAAATTAATTATAGTGAGCATTATACTTCACCGAGCCGACTACAGTATCTATGAAAAATATCTGAAAGAGTTTCTAAAATTACTTTAGACATCGCGGGATCTTGATCAGTAATGATCATTTCAAGAGCATCACCTGACATAGTCTCTAAAATTTGGTTGAATAGCCGAACAAATGAATGTGAGATCTCGTCACTTAAGAATGCACAAGCAAAAATTATGGTTTGACCATGTTTGTTAACTCCGTCAATGGTGCAAAAATCAGCCCATAGCGATTGGTGTTGTATGTGGTATCGAAGACGACTACATCACTATAAAAATTATGTGCCCTTCTAGAGGTAGCATCAGCCCAAAAATAATGTGTTATCGTTTATTCATTATCAACCTTAATTTCATAAGTGAATGATTGATTCTTGCCCTTTTCTAATTTGCAAAACTCACTAAACATTTCTATGTCATGCCCCTTCAACTCATTACGCCTATCCCTTTCATAATTATATAAATCTGTTTGTGTACACTCAATGTTTTAAAACCCTTCAGCTTGTACTCCAAGGAAATTGAATTGTTGATGTGAGGGTATATTTATATGGAAAGTTGTTGACTCAAACACTTTTGCGCACTCGAAACACTTCGGTGAGTTGTCAAAGGGTGACTATGTCCCTCAATAAATTAGGTGGCTAAGTATGCCATTAAATTTATTTTTAACACAACTACCTTTGCTTTACAGCTCTCTTTTATCGATCTTCGACACCTTTTAATTTTAACATTCATAATTATTATTCCCTTACCATGTTTAAAACAAACATACTTTTTTCTTTTCACTTCATCTCTTCCTCACTTTCTTTGATTTTCTTAGTAGCCCAACTTCAAATTCTAAATTCTCACTCTTTAGCATAAAATTTTTAACTTCATCTATTGTTTAAAATTCTTTTCCAACACTAGGTTTGAACAACTGCTATTATTCTTGTGAACAAAATTCTTTCACAAAGCAAGTAGATCTCAATAATTAATATAATTATGGAGCTTTACAACCACGTGTATCATTGGGCTTGGGCAGGTTTACACCAAAAGTAGAGGATGACATATTTGCCAGACAGTTGAAGTAATATAGAGGATGAGTAGTGGGTAACCATGTATTGTTTATAAAATTGAATCTTTTGACTCATTTGATTTTTCATTTACAAAATTTACCATATATTGTTTCTAAAATTGAATCTTTTTTAGAGGGATGGAGAAAATTGAATCTTGTTCTTGAGCTCTATTATTATTATTATTATTATTATTTATTATCTTTTTTTGTGGTGAGTGTTCTAATCTTATGCTACACGTTTTTACTATTTTCTTTTGTAAAATGTAAATATTGCAAGATATTTTTTTGTGGTGAGTGTTCTAATCTTATATACGAAGACAGTAGTACTCTATAGTTTTCAGAATAAGGGAGCTTTGGAGGTCTCATCTTTCAACTTGCAGTCAAATGTCATAGAAAGTGGAACCAAAAGTAGTACTCGAAATCAACAGTTCAATTGAAGAACAAGCTCAGGCGATCAAAGGTACTCCCTAAGCTTTATCATCCGTTTGCTACAGATTCGTAGTGAGAGGGAGAGAGGGAAGAGATATAGAGAGAGAGAGAGAGAGAGAAATCGATGGTTGCATATATATGAGGTCTAATGGATTTTTTTTAATTTGTGTTCCATGTAATCTAACTCAAATATGAACAAATTATATTTTACATTGGAGCACAAAGCGAGTTTATCATTTACTTGCTACAATTAAATCCCTCTGCAGCATGCTTTTACAGTACCAATGCTTTCCTTTCTCATGCAATGCAGAAATACTGCATTAATAATAATAATAATAGATATAATAATTATAATAATAATGTAATAGATATCTAATTATAATAGAATATAAAATTAAAAAAAATATGATATTTTAAAATAATATTTTTACATGATTTTTTTCACATGAAAGTGAAATTCACTCACTTTTTATTTGAGAGAGTTCATGTGAAAATATCTTCTTTTTTTTTGTCTACTATTAGGGAACCATAAACAGCCCATTTTTTTTAAAAAAATTGTTTATAGGCTTATAGGCTATAGCCTTATCATTCTTATCAATTATAGAAAATATTTTGGCAGAATCTGAGATATAAATATAATAAAGTAGATAGTTGGGTCGACCCGTTATTACTGGGTCAGCCTTTTTATGTTTGATCATTCTGAATAAAATGCAGGACTAACAATTGAGGCTATAGCAATGCGTTGGCCCAAATGGATCAAAGAATGGACTCGTCCCATATGGTAATTTGGGTCTATCCAATTGACGGTGGGCACATATAGACTCTTCAAATCAAAAAAGGCTTTTTTCAGTGGTTGGTCGGTCCAAATATGTTTAGTCTTGCCAGGTGTATAGCCCAAATGGAATTGGCGGGTAAAAGTAAGTCAAATGTATATCCATCTCTCATTTGATCAATCGATTTGGAAAAAGAAAGCGAATGGCTGTCGTTGTTACACACCCTCCAGCTCTCCCTACCACACCCCGTCCAAATTCCTCATATATATCTCTCTTCTAGTACTTTCTCTCTCTTGTTCCACCATAACAAAACAATGGCAACTCTGCAATCTCTTGCATTTTCTTCCCCAATCTCTCAATTTTCACACCAAGCACCCTCTCTTGCAGGTACCCTTTTTTTTCCTTCCTAATTTTTCTTTTTTTCAAATGTAATTATGTCTACTATTAGGGACCCTGATTGCAGTGGGTCTTTGATTTTGCTTTAAATTCTTGGGCAATGTGCTTGTTGTTAGTTGATGATAATGTTTTTCTTTAATAGAACTATACAAGTGTTCCAAGTTGTTTCTTTATTCTTTTTCATTAGTAAAGAGCTAAACTTTTTTTTTTTTTTTTTTTTGCTATATTCGACTGAAATTTAACATTCTTGCCAAAAGGCAATAATGGATCCTAAGATCTCATGCACTCGAGCCTTATGAGTAGTCATTGTATATATTCAATATAAATTAAGGTCCTCACATCTAGGAATTGTAGATAAAAGAAAATTTCACTCTGGTGGTAGTGAATAGCGATGACCTAATCTTCCAGAAAATTCAGTGGATGTAACACACGATTAAACTTAACAAAACCTTTGTTTCCAAATTCCAACTTATAGGAATACTCCATGTGTTGTACATATTTATAACCTTTTCCTCTCCCTTTTCCTCCTTCAACTAGATAAACATAATCACATTTGGTTAGTTAATTGCTTGATTTAAACCTTCCATATAATATTTGCATATATTGATTAACAACCATTTAATCGACAAAAAGCTCTAGTATGGGGAGGGAAGATTTGTCATGGTTTAGTTTATCCCATTTATTAGCATAGCGGTTTTTGAAACTAACATACTTGGCCTAGGAGATATAAAAGCTTTGTTGGTACTTAAGTCACAAAAAGTTTCAAATGTATGATTTCTCTTAATGCAAATGCTTAACTCAGGATATACTGAATGTATCCAACTATGCTTCACAGAGAATAGGAGTAATAGTTTGGATTCCTTCATATCTTCAAAGATCATCCGACATTGCCAGCAATAATCTTATTCGGCATGCATCAGGGTTATTACATAAAATTGGACTTCTATCCTCGCTTAAGTTGTTGCAAAGTTCTTTGATGCAGCTCTTTATTTGAGCTATATCCCCCCACTTAATTCATTGGAATATTAATGTGCTATTGGTGTACCCAAATGTAGATAATCAAATATGAACCATTCTTCTACTTCTTTTATAGCACATTCCAATTCCATTGCTACAATTTCCACTATCCTGAATTTTGAAAATGAAGGGGTGAAATGGAGCATATTAGTGACTTAAGAATAAAGTGAATCACAGTGATTATAATTCGACAATGTGAATAAATGACGTGTATATCAAGCATGCTTCACAGAAGCATCATTAGTGAAGATGAGGGTTTCCTTTGGCTTACTTTTTAATCAATTACGTATTGCTCCTAGGTTGCTCAGATTGTAAACAAAAATCTGTTGGTTTTTAATGGGAGTGTCTGCGTGGCGAACAGAAAGCCAATAAAAATATTGACGGATTATCTTCACCGATAAAATTTTAGATTTTTCCTTGTTGTATATTCATTGTGCTGGGACATTGTATGAGTTATATACGATCCTGGGGTCTATATCTTGAGAGAAAATGATGCTCAGGGTATAATAACTCAAAACAAATTATAGTTTTTTAGGTGGTTGTTAGGTCCATTGGCCGAGATGTGGGCTAGTGAGTGTCCACCATGAAAGATTACCAAGTACAAACATAGAATTAAGTGTTGTAACTTCCTCCTTCTGATACCTAGAGCCCTTCAGGCTTCCTTGTGATCTGTTGAGCGAAACTACTGGTTAACAGTCTAACATGTATAAAAAATGTCGCTTGCAGAGTTGAGAATGGGATTGAAATGAATGAAAATATGATTCATGATCAGTAATGCATGTTTTATTTTTCTATTGCAGGCATTACATCAGGAGCTATTCATCGTAGTGTACGCTCATTTTATGGACAACCTTTGTACCTATCCTGTTCACGACAAGCCCCTCAAAGAAGAAATTCTCAAATGTCTAGACATAGTATAATGATGATTAAACCAGCAATTCAATTCATTCAAGGAACTGATGAACAGACAGTTCCAGATGTGAGGCTAACTAAATCAAGGGATGGAACTAATGGTATGGCTATATTCAAGTTTGATGAACCATCTGTTTTTGACTCATCAGGTGAAGTTGGCGATATCACTGGCTTCTACATGATTGATGAAGAAGGGGTTCTTCAGTCAGTTGATGTTAATGCCAGTTTTGTTAATGGAAAGCCTGCAGGGATTGAAGCTAAGTACATCATGCGAACTCCACGAGACTGGGACAGGTTCATGAGGTTCATGGAGCGATATGCTAATGCGAACGGCTTGCAGTTCGTAAAAAGTTGAGGCAATGTATATCCTTTCCCTTTCCACCCTCTGGCGTTTCTGTGCCGCTATGTTGATCTTTAAAATTAGATCAAGTAAGTGTACACTTGAAAAATCTCTTTGTTTCCTAGGCGGACCTGATATGAGTATTATATATTCCCTTTTGATTATAAGGCTTTGATGTTTCTTGATATTTAAATAGATTACTCTGGAGTCTTACGCAGATAGGTTACTATTGCTTGTGATTAGATCTGTTGCTACTTGTGTATTTCGAGGGTAATGAGCGCGATCGCTAATATTCTGACACGGTGCTTGCTTTCCATTATATATATGGAAGTTGAGCTGACAGTTTTCATGGTTGGAACATTTTTATTCCTAAATTTAGTCGCAATTCATTTTATTAAGCTGTGTGGCATTTTTCCATGCTCTCTTGGGTGTGAAATAGAATTAAACCTTATCGGAAACTACTGCTGATAAACCCATTGTAATAAGCCTCAGCTTAAACTCTCTCACATAGTGCTCTTTCATTCTTATTATGAGGATACATTACTTGAAGCATAAGAATGGTTTGTGGGATAATCCTCTATCATCTTAGAAGAAAGATATCTTACAGCAAATGCTAAAAATGCTTTATAATCTTTGTTTTTCTCTATTGAAGTTTATCATCTTTATCAATATGATAAATAAGCTTAAGGCAAATCAAAAGCTGATAAAACCTATCACTATTACTGCTACAACATTCATTATTAGTTATCCTTCCTTCTTAGATGCCCATGCCACTGAGATGGGACTCCTGATCCTATAATAACTATTGCGCGAGTTCACCCATGACAGATGCCCTTGACCAAAGCTCATCCTCTCTGACCTTGTCATGTTTTTTGATATAAACCAAACTCTGTAACTCAAACTTTGGTTTATATGTTTGAATATCAGCCGTTGTGGTTTAACTCTCAATTTGACTCCCTCAGGCGGCTTAACTTCCAGAGAGTAAATGGAATTAGGATTCCCCACATTTGTCAATCGCCTTTTAATCGTCTTACTCTTCATCCCAGACCTGAAAATTACAGAAATAGAGGGGTAATTGAGGCTGAAACCCCTACTCTTCCGCATTATATCATGGCAACTCACATTCCTGTGAGTAATTGTGAAAATATCGGATCTTGTGTACCCAAGAGTACACAAGTGAGTGACATATTCGTCGGCCCTGATATCGTATATCAATCCAGGACTAATGGCTCTTACAGGGTTTACATGCCCAGCTCCAATTGCAAAAATACCGGCAGGTTTGTCCCCATCCATAATTTGTTTCCCTGAATGGTCAGTTATATATGCAGTTGTCATAAGTGCAGATTTGATTGCAGCTGGTGTCCATTTCGGATGAGCTGAGTGGATCAGAGCTGCAATTCCACTTACATGGGGGCAAGCCATGGAAGTCCCTGACATTACAGTAAAGTTCACTATCCTAGAATCTTCTGGAATGCCGGCAGGACCCAAGTTTTGAGGCCAAGCTGCAATGATGTTGACCCCTGGAGCGATCAGGTCCGGTTTGAGGATTGAAGGGTCTACGAAACTTGGTCCTCTCGATGAAAACTGAGCTACAGTTGGTGCTCTTGCTTTTCCAATGCTAGTTCCTCCGAAAATGATCTGAGCTTTGGGCCTTCTTGTAGAATTAATATATCTCTTCAACTGAAGTGATTCTGTGAATCCAATTGATGTTGCTGGCAGAACATGGACGTCAACAGAATCTTCCTCCATATTTATTTCTGTATTTGCTAGAATCATGGCAGCGCCACCAGCTTCCTTCACAACCTGACCTTTTTCTGCTCTCCCATTGATACCTCGATCACAAACTACCATTTTTCCACGAACTTTTACTCTTGGAAGAGAACCCTTCATGCAGTACTCACCTCCCCTTTCCCCGTCAGTTAGATAAACGAGCTTGAGCTCTCTCTCAGCACTTACAACATGCTTCCCTGGGTACATGGATTCCCCATAAAGGAATTTTCCATTGCTCAGGCGAACTATGGCAGGAAATCTCCGGTCAAGTGTGCTAGCACCAATGGTGGCAATCCAAAATGCCTCATTCGCAACTGAGCTCGGGATTGGTCCATCGTTTCCAGCCGCACATATGACTGATATTCCGTGCTCCATAGCTCGAAAACTGCCAATGGCAATGCTGTCCTCAGAAAGAGGTACTGGGAAGCCGCCTAGGGAGAGGGAGAGGATGTCAACTCCATCTCTAATTGCGACGTCCATTGCAGCTAGTATATCTGAGCTGTAACAACCACTGAACCAGCAAACTTTATATACGGCAATGTGGGCACCCGGGGCCATCCCTCGAGCCTCGCCAGCCCCATTCCCAAGCACATTCGCCATGGGAACTGGAGCACCCCCAGCAGTCGATGCAGTGTGAGTCCCATGTCCATGTGAATCCCGAGCTGATACATATTCCTCAACAACATCCGGTGATGAATACAGTGAAGCCACACGATGGCCTTTACTGAAGTACCTAGCTCCAATTATTTTGCGATTACAATTTAAAGAACTGAATTTCTGCCCTTCTTGGCAAATCCCTTTCCATTTCTGGGGAACCGGAGGCATCCCATGATCACTAAAGCTTGGACTTTCAGGCCAAACTCCGGTGTCAAGTACCCCAATTATAGCGCCTCTACCAAACTTGGAGTTAAACCAAGCGCCAACTCTTGCAGGGCTTAGCCCCAAGAACTTGTAAGAGTAAGTGGTGTGTACTTGAAGCCGCCTGTCGGGTCTTATTGCAATGACATCATGCAACTTTCGTATAGTATCAACCTCGGACACGGAAAGCTGAGCTGCAAAACCTTCCATGGCATAGTGGTAAGAGTAAAGAAGGCGAGAGGAGGGGTCTTCTTCGGAAGAAACGGTTTTCTCAAGGAATGAAAGGTGCCAATGGGATTTGGAGGCAAACAAAGAAGTGGTTATTCCTTGCGGATGGAGTTGAATAATGTAGGTTTGGAGATTACTAGCATGGAGCGAAATGAAGCAGAGAAAAAGTGCTGAAAAGAAAAGTCGAGTCGAATTGGATTCCATTGAAATATGAAGTGTTGAATTGTGTTGAGAAAGAGTAGTGGAGGGAGGGGGTATTTGAAGGTGGAGAAGTGAATTCAAAAATGGGTTTAGGAGGCATGTTGCTTCTGAGGGAGAAGATGATGAAACTCGTGAAACTCGGAGGGCTCTTCATCACGAGTATTCTCCTTTGTGAGAGAGAGAGAGAGAGAGAGAGGGAGGAGGAGGAGGAGGAGGAGCTGAAATGCAGTGGGGGTTTTAGTTTTCACGAGATGTTTGGTTTGGTTTAATATAATAAGTTGAGTTTCAATATACTATAAGTTGAGTTTCAACTTTTCGAAAAATACATACTACTACATGTTTTGTGTCTTTTCATTTTATTTTTCCTCTCATATTTAAGTTTGCATTTGGTTGCAGCCTTTGACTCGAACAAATTTACATGAATCTTTGTATTTCTCATTTAAAATTTAAATTATAATTATCCTAATGAAAATTTATTTCAGTTTTGAAATAACAAGTTTGTATTTAATAATATGAAATTTTTAAGAAATCAAAATAAAATATTTTAAATTTAACAAATTAACTTTTAAAAAAAACATTAATTAATTTGAAGAATATGGAATATATGTTGAGCAAATTAAATTGAACTCGACTGGGAGTGAAGAAGTATGATATAGGTAATCTCATTTATTCACTCCCGCAGGGCAGAGCAGGGAGGGCATTTATATACTCGATCTTGTTTTTCAGTTGTCTATCTATCTCCATAACTTGTGTTGAATGATGAATCAGTGTCACTGTTCCAAGTTCGGTCTCTATCTAAATTGAATTTTGTTTTCAGTACTATTAAATATAATATCAATTACTATATATATTGAAAAAGAGAATGTTATTTATTGGACAAAAATAGTAAAAATAATAGAGAACCAAAGTTATATTTATTACTTTGGGATAATATTGGAAACTAGCAATTAACGCTTTTGAAATTCTCAAACGACTTATATTTAGGAACAAAACATTTATAACGAGGAGTATATTTTTAGCATTTATCAATTTACTGCAATTACTAGTATCATTTTACGGATCCGGTTGAGTTGATAAAAATATAGGCAAACTGAAGAAAGGACTCAAATTGAATTACTCAAAAAACAAACTTCAATTAACCACTTCCCATTCTTACATACATAATAACATATGTTTAAAATTAATGAGTTGATAAAAAAAGGCAAACTGAAGAAAGGACACGAATTAGTTTTGAATTATACTCCTCTGTCTTAAAAACAAAAATAAATATATAAATAAACAAAAGCAAAAGAGTCTTCTATATATATATATATATATATATATATATATATATATATTATGAAAAAATGGTACTCCTCTCTTTTTATAATTTATAAATGAAGTGGTATTGAAATATGAAACACTAAACCATAACTTGAATTAAACAGACCCTACGTTTAAACTTTCATTATAAATTATAGACAAGCTGTCCAAAAACTTTCATAAATGTAGTGAGCAATAAATAAAGAGGAGGATTGCAAAAATTTCTCTACCAAAAGATGAAACACAAGTAAAACTTAGAAGGGACAAAAAATTTACGCAAAGTAATAACACAGTAACAAAGTAATAACTCGTAAGAACATTGCCCTGTCCCAGTTCCATTGACCCATAAATTTTTCCCTTAGTAAATTATAGTAGTAGCATTATCTTAACAATCATTATTTATCCATGAATAAGAATAACAGTCACAAATCTGAAGTCATTTATAAAAATCATGTGTACATAATCAGTTAAAAAGAATCAGTAAAAATAAGTAGGTAATGAAGAGCGTGAAAACCAATTTATATCATGAGCAAATATATAATTTCTGTCTTACAAATTAAAAAAAAAACTGTGTTTATTTAAGCTGTTTTCTTTAATAAGACCCGGAGAGTGCTCATACTACCAGGCTGCTACTTTGATTATCAAAAGTATCACCTTTAGCTTTGGCAATCAGATTCCACCGTGTATGCATATGTTGCTACCGGAACCTTAATCAATGCAAGTGTTGCTTCTGGTCACAAATGGAACCGAATTTGAATGCATTTGAATCGATTGGTGCGTTTGTTTTTTATGCGAATTTGAATCGGTAAGATGATTTAATTTGAATGAATTATTAAGTCTTTAATCGAATGAAATTAAAAAAATTAAAAAATATATTAAGTAATATTAAATAAATTTACAACAATTTTGAATTTTTCGGAGGGTAAAATAATAAAGTTTTGTCGTTTAGATATTTAAGACATGTCAATTATCAAAGCAGCTTTTTTTTTTTATTTAGATTCAGATTCAATTCATTCAGATTGATTTATTAGGTTTTTATCAAACACCCCTTAGTCTCCTAAAATCCCATGTTATCCTACCAGCAACAAGAAAATGATCCTTTCCACCCATAATGCCCCACAGTGGCCTCTTTGCAAGCCAATTAACCAAATCAAGAGATGCAGCATCTCACATCGATATATTGTACCCCCATAGATACCGGGAAATATCAAACCCTGCATAAAATGGAATCATGAGTCAAGTACTCATATTGCTTCATTCTGTTACTGAAGATCACATCAGCTGCAAACTGATTTGTTGCGTACCATTCCTGTTTCCTGTATTCGAGAACACTCTTTCAGCATTCTCAAGAGGAGGACCAAGGCCAGCATCAGTAGTAAATTTACACATGTTGGTCCATAGGCTAAGACTCCTACACTCATTGAACCTCGGGGGAAGGTCGTGCACATATATATACCTCCCACCACATGGATCACTCTTGTTTTCTACAGTCTTCAACACCTTCATAAATGGGAAATTTTCTGTTTTTCTACTAACATCATCTCTTTGATGATTAATAGCCACTTGCTGACTGACAGGCGGGTTGAGTAATAACCGAATTAATATTACTAGAATTTATTGGTTCATCGGGAATATTAATGGATGGACGACTAGTGGTCACCGGATGACTAATAAGAACTGATTGGGTATTGGTTGGAAGGGAAGAAACAGAAATCAATTCTACAGATTCATCGACTGTATTACCTCCTAAGTCAACAAAATGGAAGTAAAATAACAAAATCCAGAAAAAGGCAGATAATGCAGCTAAAAAACAAAGAAGAGATTGTTGATTCTTTCCAGAACACTTCTCCATAGGGTCCGAGGGAGACGTAATCTGAAGCCTCCGTCTCACCAGATTTCAATCAAATCAATCGATAAAACCCAATTAATTTTCAACAAAAATCTCATATACAACCCAAGTCATATAGATTCAATACCCTTAAAACTCTAATATCACTGCTCAGAATGAATAAAAAACCGAACTTTATCACTAAACTATCAGCAACCCCAGCAAAACCCAAACCCCAGATATGAATTGAGATAATGATTCAACAGCAATTCATAATCAACCTAATAATCACGGAGTAACGAATATGATTTTTGAGATGAAAGTGTAAAGATTGATTAAGCTGGCACGAATCGCAAGATATACTGAACTAAATTTCTCTGGATCTCATTGGAAAGTAAAATCAACATAACGTAATCAAATGATGCAGCACATTAATTTTGCACAATTTTGTACTTACTTAAAGCGCAAATTTGTAGAGAGAGAAAGTTCGAAAGGAAATACAGGTTTCTCTCACTAAACCCGCAGTGACGCAGAGCAGAGGATAGGGATGATGTAGGATAATGAGTGTAATGAGTGTAGTGAGTGATATATATATATATATATATATATATATATATATATAGGGTTCCATCACAACAACGAATTGATGTGGAAGCAATTTTTTTGACTTGTTATAAAAAAAAAATTTCTCCGGCCGCTACAACAACAAGCCAAAAAAGAGTTCCTCCACAGCAACTGGTTGCTGTGGATGGAACCCATATATATATATCTTAAGAATCTCCCCGTATTAAAAGACTATCGACGGTGGAATTTATCCAAAACTTTGGACGGTCCAGATGATTTATTAGGATGAGCAGGAAATTCAAAATTATTTGTATTTTGTTAGACATATATATATAGGCTTAAATATGAATTAGTATCCTAAACTATTGGTCATATTCCACTTCGATGATCTACCTTTTAATTTTGTCAATTAGATGATTGAACTATTCATTTTTTTTTCAATTACAACAAATTGAACACGCCACGTCGAGAAATTCTTCGGCGTGACTACTTTTATGGAGCCATAGGAAGCTGGTGTGGCAAAAAAAAAAGTTTTTTTATTATGAATTAAACAAATCTAATTTAATAGAGGGTAAAATGGTCCAACAACAAAATAATACAAAACAAACATTAACTTAAAATATATCCATATATCAGATCATATACAATTGATCGATCTAATCTAAGCCACATCTTGAGTCGAAAAATATATCACTAGATTTTCCATCTCTCACGCTCACTAATAATTTCCCCATCTTGAGTCGAGTCTTCACCTACTAGCTAGCTTAGTACTTTAATAGTGGAGTTACAGCCACCTAAAGTCCCAGTCAACATCGTCACCACCAACCCAACACCAATAGCCTCAGCTCAAACTGATAATAACACCATCATTAGCAATCACCATAGCAAGAAGTGGTTAGTATGAAGTTTATTTTGGGATAAGTTGGTCAATTGACGATAGAATCTCGACACATGTGATGATTCTATCGCCAATGACCAACCAACTTACTTTAAAAATAACTTCATGCTAACCAGATTCACCATAACAACAACAACATGGGCCCAAATTTAGCTCCGGCCTTGCCAACGCCTATGATGTCCAGATTAAAGCGAGATCGGAGGAGAGCCACCACCATTACACTCACTTGCATGATAGTAAGTAGGAGATTTATTAATTTTAAAATTTAAATAAATCTAATTAATTTTAATTATCACTTGTTTCTTGAAAAGTCCTTTTTAACTTTTGTTATATATTTAGTGAAAATTGAAATTACAAATTAATTCTAGAGATCTTCTGACTTGCAAATTTGTAGATCTTTCAATTACTCTTCTTACAATCTAAATTTGTCAATATATATATATATATATATATATATATATATATATATGGGAATGATCCATAAGAACTATTTTCATGGATTAAAAAATAACAAATAACATCTAAACCATTCAGTAGTAATAATTAAAGAGTTCGGATTAAAAATGCTGACCCAGTACGTCAAGCTAGTTATTCTAGAGACGGGATAAAATTATTACGAACAATTATACCCCCACTAAGCCAAGTTGACTTACTAATCGCTTGAAGCAAAAAACAAAGACGACAATTGTTACCTAACTTTATTGGATTCATGATAGGTGAGTAGATCCAAACTAGAACTGAACAAATGGTGCCACAATAGACCGATGATATAAGGAGGGAAGGGCTTTTAACAAAGCGAAGCTAGGTAGGCTTAAAAGAAAGAGAGGAGAAGATTTGAAGGTAGAAAATCAAATGACTTGAAAAGGGAGTGAAAGTGTTGGGTGGGTTTTAAAGGAGAAGGAATAACTTAACTATGGGTGGAGTAAAGGAAAGTAAAGTAGCTAAGATTTGAGTGGGATGATGGGAGGCGACGAATCCACGAAGAAGGAAGGAGGAGTGTACATAGGAGAGAAAAAAAAAGAGAGAGATAAAAATAGAGTTGGTTTACATTGGCCTTTGAATTTCTTTGTTTATAGGATCAATCAAAGACCCCAAAATTGAAAACCTCGATCAATTCCTTTTCATCAATTTCTTTTTCTCATTCACGTGACCATAATTCCCCAATTCAATTCCTTTTACTTTCACAACCCTAATTCGCAGGAGAAATCGCATCGCATTTCGCCCAATTCCTTTTTCTCACCGGTTTCTTTTCATCGATGATATACATCCGCTAGAAGATGGGGCTTTTCGCGATGATATACATCATAACTACAACATTTTATTATTAAGTTCAGTAACTCTCATATTAAGGTTTGAAACAACAGATTGATGGACGCCCCAAAATAGGTCCATTCCATCCAACCCATTCCGAGTCGCCAAATACATGACACGTGCGCTAAAGCTGAGTTAAATCTGAGATATTGCCATCTAGACAATATCCACACGCAAATAAATCCCCATCATAATTATTGATACATTATTTTACAAAATGGTGAGGACTACTAAACAACTCTCTCTAGAACCTTCATTCCATAATTATTGAGCTAGTACTCATTACATTCTCGCCTCACGAGAGAGAAAAATGGAACAACAAGGAAAAGGGTGAGCTCAACTAGCCCGATAAAGAATATTATGACTAAGATAATATCTGACAAATTATCGTTAGTCTTGACGAGGAAAAAAAATCTAATAGAATCTGATAAATGACAAGTTTTAAATCAATATTACGCGTGAAATAATAATTCATTAGAAGAGTTAAGTAGAGAATGCAAACTACTATCTTACATGTATGAATTTAAAAGTTAAATCGTCGATCTTTTATCCTGTAACATCAATCGATATATATACGGAATCAAATATTCATCTTTTTACTCTGGGCGAAGATATTCATCGATTAGTCGTATTATTAAACATGTTCATCTCTAAACTCTAAACACATTGTTCATCTTTATTCTCTGGCGAAAGATATTCTTGAAATCATTCATCGAGAAATCATTCATCTTTCTGACGGGCGAAGATATTCCATAATATCATCATTTAAGGTGAAGATGATGAAAAATATTTTAAAAGCGAATCGGTGAAACAAAATGTGAGGATTAAGGATTAAGGATTCGTACTTTGTTTTATCCACGTCAAAAATACCTCAAAAAAAATAATCATAGTGGTGTAAAATTGAGAATGATCAAAACATGGATCTGATCAAAGCTAGTATCGAATAGATATTTTAGGCGAAAAGAAAAAATTTTCATTTTTGATTGAATAGTCTTTAGTATTCGTGAATAGTGTAGTATCGTGAATAGTCTAGTATCGTGAATAGTAACTCAAACACCAAAAGATAGAAATTCCACAAAAAACATCTTCACGCTTCATGAATAGTACTCGTGAATAGTAACTCGTGAATAGTAACTCATGAATAGTAACTTGTGAATAGTAACTTCATGAATAGTAACTCGTGAATAGTAACTCATGAATAGTAACCCCAGAGCATGAAAAAGTTCAAATTTGATAAAAAGTTCAACCGATATTTGACATAATGATATTGAAGAAATAATATCATTTGAGAAGAAAATAACATCCACTTACCTCGAAGGCGATACTTACTTAGTTGAAACAGGATATAGGCTATGACTTGAACTTTGCGTATAGCAATACTCAAAGTATACTCAAAATACTCACAAGAATCGCTCGATAATATAGAGAGAAAACTTGATTTACGGTGTGATTTTCAATTCTAACCTAAGCACCTATTTATAGGAAATTGCTTAGAACACGAAAGCGAGAAAATTTAATATAATAATAATATATATATATATATATTCCTCGCCAACCAAGACTCCTGAAATCAGCATGTTTACAACACATGGGAAACCAAAACAATAAAAACGTTTTTTGTTGATATAAATAATTAAAACTTCAAAAATCGATTATTTTGAACTTGAACTTCAATAATTCATAATAAATAGCTCTTTTATCAGAAAAATTTGAATCTCGCGAGTTTTTATAGGAAATTCAATTCTCTACAACTTTGCGAGAAGAAAGTTTTCCAAATTCCAAGCAGAAATTAAAAGAAATCCACAGCACGGACGATTTTCAATTTATAATCAAATTTCGATCGAGAAATGGGGTCCACAGACACACAAAACATGTGTTAATCATTTAATGCAAAAAAAATACTCTTCCTCCTCATATACTCATATATCCCACATTCATTGTAAAAATATCATAGTTAATATATTATTAAAATAATATATTTAAATGAATTATTTTATCGAGAAAAAGATAAAATATTAATTTTCAACAATTGTCATTTTAAAATTTTTCTCCATCTATATCCACATAAAATCAATATTTTCCTCATCATATGAATCAATAATTAATTATTCACAAATAATATTCTGAGAATCATGATATTGTGACGGAGGCGGTTCTAAAGGAAGAGGGGCTTTCGATAAAATTTCTTCTTCTTGGTAGGTATGATTAGGTGACCAAACCTCTCCTTGAGCGAACTTTCTAGACATTGCCAATAATGTTATCTAATAATATTATTAGGATAATATGAATTATTGCCGATAATAAAAAAATCTTGTGTAATGACAATTATTGAAAAGCAATGATAATATAAAATATCAATATGACAATTATTGAATCGATAAAATAAAATCTTTGAGCGATTATTTTTGTAACAATTATTGAGTAGTGCCTTCTTACGTAAGAATCAATAATTGGTGCAATCTGAGGTGTCTTCTTGTTGACAACAGCGTATTAGTGTGTTTTAACCACGGGTATTCAGCGGTGATACTTGAGTAACAACTTCTGTAGTTATTTATAAACAACTTATATTTGTCGTTTTCTTCATCGAATCGCTTTTAGTTATGGGGCCCACAAAAAGCTGCTTGTCGTAAATACGAATATTCCCGACGATCTGAATATTCCACGACGAAACGAATATTCTCAAACGATAATGAATATTTTATAACCACTTGCTTATTGAAATATTTGCGTATTTTACCCATAACTATCCACATTAATCAAATCAACCCTTACTATTTCAAAATAATAAATAGAGGAAAATAAATTTCATTTATTAATAATTTGAGGTCTTCTGACCTCCCTCCTTATGAAATTTCGTCCTCGAAATTGGCGTACGTACACAGTGTTTGAAAAGATGAGAATACCTCGCGCTTTCATTTCGTTTCCAACTCGGTCATTTCCTCGATAGCATGGTTTCTCCACAAAACTTTAACTTGTGGTATGACCTCGTACGTGGGACATCTTTCTTTCTATCAAAATCTTGGTGGTACCTCTTAAATACGTTAAGTCTTGGCTATCTCGTCGGGTTCTAACTTCGATAGCGTGGTTGAATTCGTCCACATATTTACGTAACATCGATCGTGAAAAGCGTTATGAACCGCGTCGTACTTGGCGGTAAAAGCGAGTCTATAGGCCGCGGTTCTATTCGATCGAGAATTTTAAATGGATTAATAAATCGAAGGTTTGAGCTTTCCTCACCTCATGGATTCTCTCGCTTTTGAAATATGACTTCTTGCACCTCCTTCTTCAAATTCATCGACTCGGTGTGTAGCTTGAGCGACTTTAACTTTATCGATTAAAAGTCGATTATACTCGTATATCATCACGTGGGTAACTAGAGTTTTCATCTCCATCTCTATTATTTGTAAATTATCTGAAATGAGTCTTTGTGATATCATTACTTTCGTACTTATATCGATCTTCTACTCAACACGTCGGCTACCACGTTAAGCTTTTCGAGGATGGCGTGGTGAACATGTCTTTGAAATGAGTCTCTCTTGAGTTCTTGAAGCTCTTCCACATTCCTTGCTCCATTGAATTTTGTATCTCTCTGAGTCAATTTGCGTTAATGGAATAGCGATTGAGAATATCCTTGACGAATCTCAGATAATAACCAACTAAGCTAGAAAGCTACGTATTTCGATTCTGAAGCTTAGGTTGTTCTCATTGTGACTCGTATCGACCTTGGATATGCGTTCTGATGACACTGTCGGTTTCTTATCGCATGCGAATATGGTGTCCCCTACGGAGAATGCGGCGGTGCATTCCTGAAAAGTCACCGGATAAAGGCTCGGTACCAAATTCTATAGTTGAATTTTTTAACTCACGAAGTTGATAGGAGCCATTCGATATGAGATTTTAGAAATGAGTTTTTGTCTAGGGTTCAAAGTCGATACAAAATTTAATATCGGTCTTTGGGAGTAAGCGAAATTCTTGAAATCGTCGGGAAAAATCAATAACAACGGGAATATTATTCAAATCGGCGTGTCTTTATTCAAATCCATAACATGGACTAAGAAAACTTGACATCCGTAATAAGCGAATGACTTCATGGCTTGATATGAAAATGTTTGACTCTGATGGTTTGATTGCTTGAATTGAATAACGAGGTTGCTTAGGAATATGAAAACTATGACCTTACGAAAGTAATCAATTTCGGCGTGATGAGTAGTTAACCTTAAAATCACATCAAAAGCAAATATCTCTATAGAAATAAGGTTAACGAGGTAATGTGATAGTGCCTGACTGAATCAAGCAAGATTTCTAAACAACGGATGTAATGAAAGTTTCTCTAATGGAGTCTCCATAAATAGGTGAAAGTCTAATTTCTCGTAGTCGAGTTCAAGCGTTGGTATATGAGCAAGAGAGATAAAAGAATGGGTAGAGCGGGGTATCTAGTAAGGTATAAACTTACATGAGAATTTATAATAATTAACTAACCCGTGCTAACCGTTCGGGTTCCTCGCATTTTAATGAGGTCACGACAAAGCGCTCTTCGAGGAATCGTTGACTTTGACTTTTAGGACATCCTTTTGAGTCACCATCCATTGGGTTGGGGTTTCGATATCGTCTGATCTCGGCGATATGTCCTTCTTTTCCACAATTATAGCATACCTTAAAGCTGTTGGGCGGTTTTGGTGATATATCCCTCTTTCCGCATTTGTAACTTGTCTGATAGGTGGTCTTTCTCCTCCCTTGGAACCGATTCTTCTTTGGTTGGCGGCGTCTTGAATGGTCGTTGTTGAATCTCCTCTTTTAAAATCTCCTCAGGCTTCGCTTCTTCTATTTTCATGGCCACGATTACCACGGAGTGGTTACAGCCTTTGTCAAGTATTCTTCTTTCTCCATTTGGTTATCGTTATTACGATATTGCTTATCTTGATATGATCTGGTTATGGTCCCTCGGTTGAGCGTACTCGTTATCTCGCTCTAACAATTTGAGCCATTGTGACAACATCACGAATAGAGAAAATTTATGAGAAATGAGATCTTGGCGTATCTGGGGTTTCAAACCTCTCGAAACATCGCGTCATCGTTCCTCATTCTCCACCGAATGAGGGTGAGAACTGGATAACTCATGAACTTCGCCTCGTCTTTGGGACCGTCGTATTATTACTGCTCGGTCTAATAAACTCCACTTCCTTCGTATATGAATACTTTCGGGGAAGTACTTGTCATTGAGCTATTTTGAAAGCGTCTCCATGACATCTTTGAGTCAAATTTGGATGGAGTGCGCTTCTGATTCCCACCGATGTGCCTCGCGCCACGGAACATAAAAGGTGGCGAATGGAACTTTCTGTTCCTCCGTGCATCGAGACATCGAATATCTTGG
Organism: Panax quinquefolius; assembly: GCA_020205615.1. NCBI lineage: Eukaryota > Viridiplantae > Streptophyta > Magnoliopsida > Apiales > Araliaceae > Panax > Panax quinquefolius. The sequence goes on along the minus strand of CM035155.1, from coordinate 3,293,411 downwards.
TAATTTGTTTGACCCGTCTTTCGCCGTAATCGGATCGGCTTTCCTTAGAATTACGGTGGTCCCTGACTCTTTGAGCTGCTGCTTGTTTGTGACCACTTGAAGTGAATTGCTATCATTTCCTCTGTATTTTGAACACGAGTCTCCTAAATGCGATTTTGCATGAGCTGCAAAAAGCTTCTAAACATCCCTCGTTCATCATCGCTTTCGGTGGTGGTGTTGTTCACGGGAGGTACATTGTCGACTGTTGCGTTCTCCTCGTTGGTAAATCTGAGGCATCTCCACGGTCTCATTTACTCCATTGTTAATATTCTCGATTCGACATTCTCAAAATCATTGTCGTAAAACAAGGGTTAATTAAAGAAATCGATATATCATAATATCCTATATCTTGACCGACTAACAAATAAGCTTAGGTAGGACACACTTTAGCGAAGGATTTACTCGTCTCTCCCCTCTAGTTTACATTTCCGATCTCATGGAGATCGTATCCTAGCTACGATACCCATTGTGGCGCCCCAAAATAGGTCCATTCCATCCGACCCATTAAAAGTGCCGAATCATGATGCGAAATAACTACAACTTTATTATTACACATATATAATAAGCTGTGAGTTTAAATCTGAGATATTGCCATACAGACAATATCCACATATATCGTATAAATAAATCCCCATCATAATTATTGATACATTATTTTACAAAAATGGTGAGGACTACTAAACAACTCTCTCTAGAACCTTCATTTCCATTACCCCAGAGCTAGTACTCATTTACATTCTAGCCTCACGAGAAGAAAAATGGAACAAAAGGAAAAGGGTGAGCTCGACTAGCCCGATAAAGAATATTATGACTAAGATAATATCTGACAAATTATCGTTAGTCTTCAACGGGGAAAAAATCTAATAGAATCTGATAGATGACAAGTTTTTAAATCAATATTGCGGTGAAATAATAATTCATTAGAAGAGTTAAGTAGAGAATGCAAACTACTATCTTACATGTATGAATTTAAAAGTTAAATCGTCGATCTTTTATCCTGTAACATCAATCGATATACATACGGAATCAAATATTCATCTTTACACTCTGGGCGAAGATATTCATCGAGATTAATTCATGTTAAATCTAAACACTGTTCATCTTTTTACTACGGGCGAAGATATTCTTGAAATCATTCATCTTTCGAGAAATCATTCATCTTTGCTTTCTGGGGCGAAGATATTCCATAATATCATCATTTAAGGTGAAGATGATGAAAAATATTTTTAAAAGCGAATCGGTGAAACAAAATAGCGAGGATTAAGGATTAAGGATTAGTACTTTGTTTTATCCCGTTCAAAAATACCTCAAAAATAATCATAGTGGTGTAAAATTGAGAATGATCAAAACATGGATCTGATCAAAGCTAGTATCCAGAATAGATATTTTAGACGAAAAGAAAAATTTTCATTTTTTAAATTGAATAGTCTTAAGTATTCGTGAATAGTGTGTAGTATCGTGAATAGTCTTAGTATCGTGAATAGTAACTCAGACACCAAAAGATAGAAATTCCAAAAAAAACATCTTCGCGCTTCATGAATAGTACTCGTGAATAGTAACTTCGTGAATAGTAACTTCGTGAATAGTAACTTCGTGAATAGTAACTCGTGAATAGTAACTTCGTGAATAGTAACTCATGAATAGTAGTAACCCAGAGCATGAAAAAGTTCAAATTTGATAAAAAGTTTCAACCGATATTTGACATAATGATATTGAAGAAATAATATCATTTGAGAAGAAAATAACATCCACTTACCTCGAAGGCGAGTCTTTAGTTGAAACAGGATATAGGCTATGACTTGAACTTTTTAGTATAGCAATACTCAAAGTATACTCAAAATACTCACAAGAATCGCTCGATAATATAGAGAGAAAACTTGATTTACGGTGTGATTTTCAATTCTAACTAAGCACCTATTTATAGGAAATTGCTTAGAACACAAAGCGAGAAAATTTAATATAATAATAATATATATATATATATATTCTCGCCCACCAAGACTCACTGAAATCAGCATGTTTACAACACATGGGGGCCAACAAAACAATAAAAACGTTTTTGTTGATATAAATAATTAAAACTTCAAAAATCGATTATTTGAACTTGAACTTGATAATTCATAATAAATAGCTCTTTTATCGAGAAAATTTGAATCTCGCATGAGTTTTTATAGGAAATTCAATTCTCTACAACTTTTGAGAAGAAAGTTTTCCAAATTCCAAAGCAGAAATTGGCCAAGAAATCCACATACGGACGATTTTCAATTTATAATCAAATTTCGATCGAGAAATGGGGTCCGCAAACACACAAAACATGTTTTAATCATTTAATGCAAAAAAAATACTCTTCCTCCTCATATACTCATATATCCCACATTCATTGTAAAAATATCATAGTTAATATATTATTAAAATAATATATTTAAATGAATTATTTTATCGGAAAAAGATAAAATATTAATTTTCAACAATTGTCATTTTAAAATTTTCTCCATCTATATCCACATAAAATCAATATTTTCCTCATCATATGAATCAATAATTAATTATTCACAAATAATATTACTGAGAATCACTGATATTGTGACGGAGGCGGTTCGAGGAAGAGGGGCTTTCGATAAAATCTCTAACTTCTTGGTAGCATGATTAGGTGACCAAACCTCTCCTTGAAGCGAGAACTTTCTAGACATTGCCAATAATGTTATCTAATAATATTATTAGGATAATATGAATTATTAGCCGATAATAAAAAAATCTTGTGTAATGTGATTATTGAAACAACAATGATAATATAAAATATCAGCCGCGACAATTATTGAATCGATAAAATAAAATCTTTGAGCGATAATTCTTTGTAACAATTATTGAGTAGTGCCTTCTTACGTAAGAATCAATAATTGGTGCAATCTGGTGTCTTCTTGTTCAACAAGCAGCGTATTAGTGTGTTTTTTAACCACGGGTATTCAGCGGTGATACTTGGTAACAACTTCTGTAGATTATTTATAAACAACTTATATTTGTCGTTTTCTTCATCGATCGCTTTTTAGTTATGGGGCCCACAAAAGGCTGCTTGGCGAGTAAATACGAATATTCCAAACGATCTGAATATATCCACGACGAAACGAATATTCCAAACGATAATGAATATTTTATAACCACTTGCTTATTGAAATATTTGCGTATTTTACCCATAACTATCCACATTAATCAAATCAACCCTTACTATTTCAAAATAATAAATAGAGGAAAATAAATTTCATTTATTAATAATTTGGGGTCTTCTGGTGTTTTGAAAAGATGAGAATACTTCTACTCAACACGTCGGCTACCACGTTAAGCTTTTCGAGGATGGCATGGGTGAACATGTCTTTGAAATGAGTCTCCTCTTGAGTTCTTGAAGCTCTTCCCACATTCCTTGCTCCATTTGAATTTTGTATCTCTCTGAGTCAATTTGCGTTAATGGAATAGCGATTCGAGAATATCCTTGACGAATCTCCGATAATAACCAACTAAGCCTGAAAGCTACGTATTTCGATTACTGAGCTTAGGTTGTTCTCAAGCTGTGACTCATATCGACCTTGGATATGTACGTTACAATGACACCTATCGGTTTTACTTATCGCTTGCGAATATGGTGTCCCCTACGGAGAATGCGGCGGTGCATTCCACAAAGGAAGTCACCGGATAAAGGCTCGGTACCAAATTCTATAGTTGAATTTTTTTAACTCACGAAGTTCAATAGGAGCCATTCGATATGAGATTTTAGAAATGAGTTTTGTCTAGGGTTCAAATCGATACAAAATTTAATATCGGTCTTTGGGAGTAAGCGAGAAAATTCTTGAAATCGTCGGGAAAAATAAATAACAACGGGAATATTATTCAAATCGGCGTGTCTTTATTCAAATCCATAACATGGACTAAGAAAACTTGACATCCGTAATAAGCGAATGACTTCATGGCTTGATATGAAAATGTTTGACTCTGATGGTTTGATTGCTTGAATTGAATAATGAGTTGCTTAGGAATATGAAAACTATGACCTTTACGAAAGTAATCAATTTTGGCGTGATGAGTAGTTAACCTTAAAATCACATCAAAAGCAAATATCTCTATAGAAATAAGGTTAACGAGGTAATGTGATAGTGCTGACTGAATCAAGCAAGATTTTTAAACAACGGATGTAATGAAAGTTTCTCTAATGGAGTCTCTCCATAAATAGGTCAAAGTTTAATTTCTCGTAGTCGAGTTCAAGCGTTGGCGCAAGCGAGAGAGATAAAAGAATGGGTAGAAGCAGGGTATCTAGTAAGGTATAAACTTGCAAGAATTTATAATTAACTAACCCATGCTAACCGTTCGGGTTCCTCGCAAACGCTCTTTTGACTTTGAAGTCAGGACATCCGAGTCAAGCGCTCTTCGAGGAATCGATTGACTTTGACTTTTACGGGACATCCTTTTGAGTCACCATTCCATTGGTTGGGTCTTTTCGATATCGTCTGATCTCGGCGATATGTCCTTTTAAAATCTCCTTTCCACAATTATAGCATACCTTAAGCTGTTATTGGGCGCTATCTTGGATGGGTTATGGTCCCTCGGTTGAGCATCCCTCTTTCCGCATTTGTAACATCATGAATAGAGAGTAGAAATGTAAGACCCGAAATCTTTTCCTTGGAACCGAATTTCCTTTATTTATTATTTTGGCGTCTTGATTTGATTAATGCGGATAGTTAAGGGTTTGAATCTCCTCTTTTAAAATCTCCTCATAGGCTTTCTTATTATTTTTTGTCATGGGAATATACGATTACCACGGAGTGGCCCCATTCTGGCCTTTGATGAAGAAACGTATTCTTCTTTCTCCATTTGGTTATCGTTATTACGATGGGTGCTATCTTGGGTATGATCTGGTTATGGTCCCTCGGTTGAGCGTACTCGTTATCTAATTGCTTAACAATGAGCCACATTGACAACATCTGAATAGAGAAAATTTGAATTATTGATCCTTACGTAAGAAGGCACTACTTCGATAATTTTATTGAATTATTATTCAATATTTTATTTTATTGATTGATAATAATTGCGTTGATATTTTATATTATTGTTGTTGATAATTGTCACCGCACATTATCTCCATTATCGGATCAATAATTCATATTATTTAAATAATATTATTAGATAGCATTATTGGCGATATCTAGAAAGTTACATCGAGGAGAGGTTTGGTCACCTAATTGCGGCGCAAGATGAGAGAAATCCTTATCGGAAAGCCCCTCTTTCCGGAAGCGGCTGGTTATCATAATTGTGATTCGTAATATTATTTGTGAATAATTAATTATTGATTCATATGATAAAGAAATATTTATTTTATGTGGATATAAATGATGGATTTATTTATGTGGTTATAAATGAAGAAATTATTGTTGAGGTGTTTTATCAAGTATTTTACAGATTGGAGGTATTAAAAATTAAATCGGGGGTTTTGAGATATATTCATGGGGATTATAATTTTAATAATCCGACCGTTGGATTGTGGTAATTTTTGGGTATGTTATACATACATAAGTTGAGTATATGTCCACAAATTTTGAACCGATTAAAAATGCACGAATGATTTGTTATGAATTTTAAGAGGTGTCGATTTAGGAAATTAGGGTTATACTTGATTTTGGTGGAAAATTCTAGAATTGAGTGGGCCCCACTTGTGGTTGGTGAAGAAATGTCTTTGAATTTTATTTCAAATGTGGTGGGTGGCAATAGTAGCGAGTAAAAAGCCATCGGTGGCAGTCAAAAATGCGCTTGGTAGCTAACATTTTCCTATAAATAGAAAGGGCTAAGTTAGAATTGAAAATCACAAGAAACAAAGTTTTCTCTCTTTCTCTCTCTATATTATTGGCGTATTTTGTGAGTATTTAGATACTTTGAGAGTTCTTTATTCGAGACAAGTTTCATTCGGCATCACTTTCGACCTTTCCTTCCGGAAATCTTGATTCTTTGAGGTAAGGGATATTATTTTTTTCGTAATGATATTATTTCTTGATATCATTATCTTTGAAATGTTGATCTGAAGTTTTTATCAAATTTGGAACTTTTTCACGTATGTGGGGTTCTTATTCATGAGTTACTATTCACGAGTTACTATTCATGAGTTCTATTCACGAGTTCTTATTCATGAGTTCTTATTCATGATTCTTATTCACGAGTCTTATTCATGTAAAGCGTGAAAATGTTTTTTTTGTGGAATTTCTATCTTTTGGTGTGAAAGATTCTTATTCACGATATATCGACTATTTATTCACGATATCTGAGACTATTCACGTATCTGACAGACTATTCAATAGAAAAATAAAATTTCTTCTTTTCATCCAAAATATCTATTCGGGATACTAGCTTTGATTGTATCCATGTTTTGATCATTCTTGAATTTTACACCACTATGATTATTTTGAGGTATTGTTGGACATGGATAAAACAAAGTACGAATCATTAATCCTTAATCCTTGTCATTTTGTTTCACTTGGATTCGTTCTTTAAAAATATTTTCATCATCCTCGGTCTTAAATGATGATATTTATTGAATATCTTTGGCTGTAGCAAAAGATGAATGATTTGAAGAATATCTTTGGCTGTAGTCTGAAGATGAGCAGTGTTTAAATGAACATGACTTATTAATTGATGAATATCTTTGGCACGTAGTGCAAAGATGAATGATTTCGAAGAATATCTTTGGCCTTTAGTGCAAAGATGAGCAGTGTTGAGATGAACATAATGATTGATGAATATCTTTGGGCTGTAGTGCAAAGATGAATATTTGATTTGAGATGAATATTGATTGATGTTCTGAGGGGATAAAATATTGATGATGGATTATTAAATTCATAGATTATAGTAGATTTCATTCTCTACGTAACTCTTCTTACATGAATTATTATTTCCATTGCTGAATATTGATACGAAACTTGTTATCTATCAGATTCTATCAGATTTTTCCTGTTGAAGACTAACGATAATTTGTTGTATATTATCTTAGTCATAGTATTCTTCTCTTGGGCTAGTTGAGCTCACCCTTTTCCTTGTTGTTCCATTTTCTTCTCAGGAGGCGAGAATGTAGCGAAAGTCTTAGTCGGGGTATGGAATGAAGGTTAGAGAGTTGTTTAGTAGTCCTCACCATTTTTATAAAATAATGTATCAATAATTATGATGGGGATTTATTTGCGTGTGAATATTATCAGAAAGAAGATAATATTATATTTAAACTCACAATTATATATTGTCGTATTTCACATGACATTTGTATTATTGAAGTTGTAGTTTATTTCTTGTACATGTATTTGGCGACTGAGAATGGGTGTTGTGTATACCTATTTTGGGGCGTCATGATTGGTATCGAGCTTAGGATATGATCTCTGGCGGAGATCGGGAATAGAACTAGGAGGGAGAGGCGAGTAAATCCTTCGCTAGTGTGTCCTACCTAAGCTTATTTGTTAGTTGGTTGGTATATAGGGATATTATGTGATATATTGATTTCCTTAATTAACCCTTTTTTATGATGATTTGAGAATGTCGAATGAGAATATTAATGATGGAGTAAATGAGACCCAGTGGAATCTGTCTTTACCAACGAGAGAAACGTGTAACAGTGGCAATGTTCCTCCCGTGAAACAACACCACCGAAAGCGAGATGATGAACGAGGGATGTTTAGAAGTTTTTTGCGATTCATACAAAATCGCAGACGAGGAGACTCGTGTTCAAAATCTGAGGAGAAATGATAGCAATTCACGGGTTGTCACGGCCAAGCGATTCAAAGAGTTGGGACCACTGAATTTAAGGAAAGCGAGATCCGATCGTGGCGGAAACATGGGTCAAAACAAATTACCAAGATATTCGATGTCTTGGGATGCACGGAGAACGAAGGTTCCATTCGCCACCTTTATGTTCCAGTGGCGAGGCAGACTATCGGTGGGAGAGTCGAAGCGTACCCATCCAAACCACACTCGGCATGTCTTGGGAGACGTTTGAGAGACTATTTAATGACAAATACTTTCACGAAAGTGTTCGTCGTATGAAGGAAGTGGAGTTCATCGATTAGAAAAAACAAACATGGCGGTGTCTCAAAGACGAGGCAAAGTTTGCAGAGTTATCGAGTTTACACCTCATTTGGTGGAGAATGAGGAGCGATGACGCGGATGTTTCTTAGAGGTTTAAAACCGGCATCGTCGATATCTCATTTCTCATAAACTTTCTTTATTCGAGATGTTTAAATGCAGGCTCAATTATTATTAGGCGAGATAACGAAGTACGGTCAATTGAGGACCATAACCAGGATCGTACCGGAGATAGCGATCAGCGAATAATGATAACTGCGGAGAAAGAAAGCAGACGGACGAAATGGTAACCACTCTGGTGGTAATCATGGTCGTGAAGCGGAAGAAGCGTGAAGTGGAGGAGATTTTAAAAGAGGAGATTTAACAACGACTATGTGAAAGGCAGCGGTCTTAAAGAATCGGTTCTAAGGGAGAGAAGCGACCACCATATCTCTGAAATGCGAAAAGAGGACATATCGGTCAAGCGCCCACAACAGTTCAAGGTATGCTATAGTTGTGGAAAGGAAGGACATATCGCTTCGAGATTGTGATGATAGCAATAAAACCTAGTTCAATGGGGCGGTGACTCAAAAGAATGTCGAGAAAAGTCAAAGTCAGCGATTCCGGAAGAGCGTTTGTTGTGATCGGTCATAATCGAGAACCTAAACGAGGTGATCACGGTAAGTTATTTATAAATTCTTGCGAAGTTTATACCTTACTTGACTGGTCTTTACCCATTCATTTATCTCTCTGCATGTGCTCAGCGTTTAAACTTGACTCAGGAGAAATTAGACTTTGACCTATCTGTGGAAACTCCGTTAGGAGAAACTTTCATCACATCCATCATTTATAAATTTTGTTTGATTCAAGTTGGCACCATCACCTTACACATTGACCTTATCTCTTTAAAGATACTTGCTTTTGATGTGATTTTAGGGATTGATTGGTTAACTACTCATCATGCCAAAATTGATTGTTTTCGTAAGGTTGTTAGTTTTCATATTCTAACTTGACTGTTATGCTAATTCAAGCAACTAAACCATTAAAATCAATCATTGTCATATCTAATCATAAAGCTATTCGTTTATTGAAAACGGATGTCAAGCTTTCTTAGCCCATGTTATGGATTTGAATAAAGACACGTCAATTTGAATAATATTTCATTGTTATTGACTTTCTGGCGTATTTCTGAAGAACTTCGATACCTACCCCGTAGCGTGAAGTTGAATTCTTTATTGATCTTGAACACGCACAAAGCCCATTTCTAAAACCCCATATCGAATGGCTCTATTGAACTTCAGGAGTTAAAGGTCCAACTACGAGGAATTGTTGGACGCCGGTTTCATTAAATCTGAAGTACATCTCCTTGGGTGCTCCTGTTTTATTTGTAAAAAAGAAAAGCGGGAGTATGCGACTTTTGTATTGATTATCGGAATTGAACCATGTCACCATCAAGAATAGGTATCCTCTACCTCGTATTGATGACTTGTTTGACCGATTCTGTAAGGGCACAATTCTTTTCAAAAATCGATCTTCGATTCGGATATCATCGGTGAAAATTAGAGGCGAGGATATTCCAAAGCGCCGAACTTCGGTATGGGCATTATGAATTTTTAGTCATGTCTTTCGGACTAACTAATGCTCCTGCGACTTTCATGGATATGATGAACCGAGTATTCAAGGAATATTTGGATCGGGATTCGTTGTTGTCTTTATTGATGACATCCTTATATATTCCAAAAGTCGTGAAGATCATGAGCACCATTTGAAATTTGGTACTCCAAAGGCTTCGTGAAAACCAACTATATGCCAAATTGAAGAAATGCGAGTTAAAGCGAGGAAGTAGCCTTTCTTGGGCATGTAAGTGTCAAAACATGGAGTATCTGTTGATCCGTGAAGATTGAAAGCAATCTGAAGTTAGAGACAACGAAAGTCGGTGGTTGAAGACGTAGCTTTTGGGCTTAATTTGGTTATTATCGGAGATTCGTGGAAGGGTTTTCTCGAATCGCTACTCCATTAACTTTAGTGACTCGAAAAGATACAAAATTAAATTATGGAAGCGAGGAATGCGAGAAGATTTTCCAAGAGCTCAAGAGGCGACTCATTTGGCACATATTCTAAACCATACCATCTTGGAAAAGCGACGTGGTGGTGTGCAGCGTTGAGTAGAAGATCATATGCGGGGAGCGAGTGCGATGATGTCAAGATATCGCACATGAAATGACTTTAATAGAAAAAGTTAAGGTTGCTTTCGAGCCATGGGCCCGGGGTGATCGCGTATGAAGAAGAAAATCAAGAAGGAGCTATTCGAGCGAGAATTGATGAAGAAGGAATACTTGAGTCCACTCTAGACTTTGTGTTCTAACGACTACGATTTGAAGTACAAGATTATGATGGAGGCACACAATCGCCATTTGCTGATCCATCTTGGAAGTACTAAAATGTATCGTGATCTTGACATACATTTTGGTGGAACAATATGAAGAGAGAGATTGCAAAGTTTATCTCGATGTGTTTAACTCACCGGCGTGTAAAGGCGGAGCATCTTGTACCTAAGGGTCCGTTGCAACCACTTGAGATTAGGAATGGAAGTGGGAACACATTACTATGGATTTCGTTACGGGTCTTCCTACGGTTTCTCGTGGCATCAATCTTTATTTGGGTTATTGTTGATAGATTAACCAAGTACGCTCATTTTTCTTGCCGTCTGGGAGACTTATTCCTTGAGCGTTTTGCTAGTATATGCGTGAATGAGATTGTGAAGTTCGTGGCATACTGTATCCATAGTTTGGATCGTGACCCAAGATTCACTTCAAGATTTTGGGTTAACTTGCAAAAAGCTATGGAGCGCGCAGTTTGCGATTTAGTTTGGCTTACCATCCCTCAAGCGGATGGGCAATCGGAAAGGACTACTCAAACTCTTGAAGATATATTAAAACTCTGTGTCCTAGATTTCAAAGGAAGTTGGGATAAGTACTTGCCATTGGTGGAATTCTCATCAACAATAGTTATTAAACAAATATAGGCATGGTTCCATTCGAAGCATTATATGGACAAAATGTCGTTCTCCGATATGTTGGGATGAGGTGGGTGAAGCAACATTGTTGGGACCCGAGTTAATACATTATGACTAATGATTTGACAATGTATACAAGCGGCACAAGATCGACAAAAGAGTTATGCGGATCTTCATCGAAAGGACGTGGAATTTAATGTAGGGATCGTGTATTGTTATGAGTTGCTCCGTGGAAAGGAGTTCAAGATTTGGAAGAGAGGAAAGCTCGATCCACGATTTATTGGTCCATTTCAAATTCTTGACCGAGTAGGAAATGTAGCTATATAGACTTGCGTTACCTCCAGTATGTCTCGTGTTCATAATGTGTTTCACATATCGTACTTAAGTAAATATGTGAAAGACCGAACCACGTTATTGAGTTAGAAGCAGGACGAGATAGTAGAAGACTTAACGTATGAGGAGGTACTGTCAAGATCTTGGATAGGAAGGAGCATGTCCTACGCTGAAAAGGTCATACCACAAGTTAAAGTTTTGTGGAGGAATCATGCTATATAGGAAATGACACGGGAATTGGAAGCGGAAATGAAAGCGAGGTATCCTCACCATTTGAAACACAAGTCGTCGTCGATTTCGAGGACGAAATTTCATAAGGAGGGAGGTTGTAAGACCAGAAATTTTTTTAAATAAAAGGAATTTCCTTTATTTATTATTTTGAAATAGTAAGGGTTGATTTGATTAATGCGAATAGTTAAGGGTTAAATCATAAATATTTCAAAATAAGCAGTGGTTATAAAATATTCATTTTTATCGGGGAATATTCGTTTGGTCGTGGAATATTAAATCTTTGTAGGGAATATTAAATGCAATGGCCAGTATGACCATGTGTGGCCCCATAATGAAAGCGATTGGATGAAGAAAGCGACAAATATAAGTTGGTTAAAAATAACTTGGCGTAGTTATTCTGAGTTAAAAGCATTGGAATACCCGGTGGTTAAAATCGATAATATGCGTGGTTTGCGAAGTAGCGCGGTATTGCACATGAGTATTGTTGAATTATTGATCCTTACGTAAGAAGGCCTTTACTCAATAATTTTTACGGTGAATTCTTGTTTGATATTTTATTTTATTGATTCGATAATTCTTTGCGTTGATATTTTATATTATTGTTGTTCGATAATTGTCACTTTGCACATTATCTCCATTATCGGATCAATAATTCATATTATTTAAATAATATTATTAGATAGCATTATTGGCGATGTCTAGAAAGTTACATCGAGGAGAGGTTTGGTCACCTAATTGCGGCGATAAGGAGAAATCCTTATCGGAAAGCCCCTCTTTCACAGGAGCGGCTGGTTGTCGTAATTGTGATTACGTAATATTATTTGTGAATAATTAATTATTGATTCATATGATAAAGAAATATTTATTTTATGTGGATATAAATGATGGATTTATTTATGTGGTTATAAATGAAGAAATTATTGTTGAGGTGTTTTATCGGTATTTTACCAGTTGGAGGTATTAAAAATTAAATCGGGGTTTTGAGATATATTATGGGGATTATAATTTTTAATCAAATAGTTGGATTAATGGTAATTTTTGGGTATATTATACATACATAAGTTGAGTATATGTCACAAATTTTGAACCGATTAAAAATGCACGAATGATTTGTTATGAATTTTAAGAGGTGTCGATTAGGAAATTAAGTTTATAATTGATTTTGGTGGAAAATTCTAGAATTGAGTGGGCCCCACTTGTGGTTGGTGAAGAAATGTGCTGAATTTTATTTCAAATGTGGTGGGTGGCAATAGTAGCGAGTAAAAGCCATCGGTAGCAGAGTCGAAATGCCTTGGTGGGCTAACATTTTTCTATAAATAGAGGGCTAAGTTAGAATTGAAAATCACACGAAACAAAGTTTTCTCTCTTTCTCTCTCTATATTATTGAGTGTATTTTGTGAGTATTTAGATACTTTGAGAGTTCTTTTATTCGATCTACAAGTTTCATTCGACATCACTTTAGACCTTTCCTTAGAAATCTTGATTCTTTGAGGTAAGGGATATTATTTTTTCGTAATGATATTATTTCTTGATATCATTATCTTTGAAATGTTGATCTGAAGTTTTATCAAATTTGGAACTTTTTCATATGGGGTTCTACTATTCATGAGATTCTTATTCACGAGTTCTTATTCATGAGTTCTTATTCACGAGATTCTTATTCATGATTCTTATTCACGATTCTTATTCACGAGTACTATTCATGAAGCGTGAAAATGTTTTTTGTGGAATTTCTATCTTTTGGTGTGGAGATTCTTATTCACGTATCGACCTTTATTCACGATATATGTACTTTATTCACGTATCTGGTCTTATTCATAGAAAAATAAAATTTCTTCTTTTCATCCAAAATATCTATTAGGGATACTAGCTTTGATTGTATCCGTGTTTTGATCATTCTTGAATTTTACACCACTATGATTATTTTTGAGGTATTGTTGGACATGGATAAAACAAAATACGAATCATTAATCCTTAATCCTTGTCATTTTGTTTCCTTTGGATTCGTTCTTTAAAAATATTTTCATCATCCTCGGTCTTAAATGATGATATTATTGAATATCTTTGGCTGTAGTGCGAAGATGAATGATTTCTGAAGAATATCTTTGGCTGTAGTAGCTGAAGATGAGCAGTGTTTAAATGAACATGACAGTGATGAATATCTTTGGCTGTAGTGCAAAGATGAATGATTTCTGAAGAATATCTTTGGCCTTTAGTGCAAAGATGAGCAGTGTTGAGATGAACATGTGGAGATTGATGAATATCTTTGGCACGTAGTGCAAAGATGAATATTTGATTTGAGATGAATATTGATTGATGTTCTGAGGATAAAATATTGATGATGGATTTATTAAATTCATAGATTATAGTAGATTTCATTCTCTACGTAACTCTTACATGAATTATTATTTCCATTGCGAATATTGATCTGAAACTTGTTATACATTGTATTCTATCAGTTTTTCCTGTTGAGAGACTAACGATAATTTGTTGTATATTATCTTAGTCATAGTATTCTTCTTTGGGCTAGTTGAGCTCACCCTTTTCCTTGTTGTTCCATTTTTTCTTCTCGGGAGGCGAGAATGTAGCGAGTCTTAGTCGGGGTATGGAATGAAGGTTTAGAGAGTTGTTTAGTAGTCCTCACCATTTTGTAAAATAATGTATCAATAATTATGATGGGGATTTATTTGCGTGTGAATATTATGCAGAAGGCGATATTATATTTAAACTCACATTATATATTGTCGTATTTCACATGACATTTGTATTATTGAAGTTGTAGTTTATTTCTTGTACCGTGTATTTGGCGACTTCGAGAATGGGTGTTGTGTATACCTATTTTGGGGCGTCGCGAGAAATGAGATCTTGGCGTATCTTAGGGTTCGAAACCTCTCGAAACATCTGCGTCATCGTTCCTCATTCTCCATGAATGAGGTGCGAACACTGGATAACTCATGAACTTCGCCTCGTCTTTGGGACACAACCGTCGTATTATTCTCGCTCGATTTAATAAACTCCACTTCCTTCGTATAATGAATACTTTTGGGGAAGTACTTGTCGTTGAACTCATTTCTGAAAGCGTCTTTATAGCGTCTTTGAAAATTTGGATGGAGTGCAACTTATGATTCCACGATGTCTGCCTCACGGAACATAAAGGTGGCGAATGGAACCTTCATTCTCCGTGCATCCCAGACATGAATATCTTGGTAATTTGCTTGACCGTGTTTCCGCCGTGATCGGATCTCGCTTTCCTTAAATTCTGGTGGTCCCGACTCTTTGAAGCGCTTGTTTGTGACAACAGTGAATTGCTATCATTTCCTCCTGTATTTTGAACACGAGTCTCCTCAAATCGATTTTTGCGTGAGCTTTAAAAAAGCTTCTAAACATCCCTCGTTCATCATCATTCGGTGGTGTTGTTACGGGAAGTGCATTGTCGACTATTTTACACGTTCTCCTCGTTGGTAAGTCTGAGGCATCTCCACGGTCTCATTTACTCCTTTGTTAATATTCTTATTCGACATTCTCAAATCTTTGTCATAAAATAAGGGTTAATTAAGGAAATCAATATATCACATAATATCCTATATCTTGACCAGACTAACAAATAAGCTTAGGTAGGACACACTAGCGAAGGATTTACTCGTCTCTCCCTCTAGTTACATTCCCCGATCTCATGGAGATCGTATCCCTAGCTACGATACCATTGTGGCCCCAAAATAGGTCCATTCCATCAACCCATTACGAGTTGAATACATAGATGCGAAATAACTACAACTTTATTATTACAACATATAAGCGTGAGTTAAATCTGAGATATTGCCATACAGAAGACAATATCCACGCGCAAATAAATCCCCATCATAATTATTGATACATTTTTTTAAAAATGGTGAGGACTACTAAACAAACTCTCTAGAACCTTCATTCCATTACCCAGAAGCTAGTACTCATTTACATTACCGCCTCACGAGAAGAAAAATGGAACAACAAAGGAAAAGGGTGAGCTAAAACTAGCCCGAGTAAAGAATATTATAACTAAGATAATATACAACAAATTATCGTTAGTCTTGACGAGGGAAAAAAACTAATAGAATCTGATAGACAACAAGTTTTAAACCCAATATTACGCAGTGAAATAATAATTCATTAGAAGAGTTAAGTAGAGAATGCAAACTACTATCTTACATGTATGAATTTAAAAGTTAAGTCGTCTATCTTTTATCCTGTAACATCAATCGACATACATACGGAATCAAATATTCATCTTTGCACTCTGAGCCAAAGATATTCATCGATTGATCATGTTCATCTAAACACTGTTCATCTTTTTACTACGGCCGAAGATATTCTTGAAAATCATTCATCTTTGCCTTACGGGCGAAGATATTCCATAATATCATCATTTAAGGTGAAGATGATGAAAAATATTTTTAAAAAGCGAATCGATTGAAACAAAATAGCGAGGATTAAGGATTAAGGATTTCGTACTTTGTTTTATCCACGTCCAAAATACCTCAAAAAAAATAATCATAGGGTGTAAAATTCGAGAATGATCAAAACATGGATCTGATCAAGCTAGTATCCGAATAGATATTTTAAGTGAAAAGAAAAATTTTCATTTTCGATTGAATAATCTTAGTATTCGTGAATAGTTAAAGTATCGTGAATAGTAACTTCCAACACCAAATGATGGAAATTCCACAAAAACATCTTCACAACTTCATGAATAGTACTCGTGAATAGTAACTTCGTGAATAGTAACTTCATGAATAGTAACGTGAATGAATAACTAACTCATGAATAGTAACTTCGTGAATAGTAAAGCATCATGAATAGTAACCCGACATGAAAAAGTTCCAAATTTGATAAAAGTTCTAACCAATATTTGACATAATGATATTGAAGAAATAATATCATTTGAAGAAAATAACATCACTTACCTCGAAAACAAGACTTCTTAGTTGAAACAGGATATAGGCTATGACTTGAACTTGCATAGTATAGCAATACTTAAAGTATACTCAAAATACTCACAAGAATAAATTTCGATAATATAGAGAGAAAACTTGATTTACGGTGTGATTTTCAATTCTACTTTAAGCACCTATTTATAGGAAATTGCTTAGAACAGCAAGCGAAAATTTAATATAATAATAATATATTATATATATATTCCTCACGCCAACCAAGACTCTGAAATCAGCATATTTACAACACATGGGGGCCAACCAAAACAATAAAAACGTTTTTGTTGATATAAATAATTAAAACTTCCAAAAATCAATTATTTGAACTTTGAACTTGATAATTCATAATAAATAGCTCTTTTATCAGAAAAATTTGAATCTCGCGAGTTTTTATAGGAAATTCAATTCTCTACAACTTTACAGAAGAAAGTTTTTCAAATTCCAAGCAAGAAATTGTAAAAGAAATTCACATACGGACAATTTACATTTATAATCAAATTTGATCAAGAAATGGGGTCCATGACACACAAAACATGTATTAATCATTTAATGCAACAAAATACTCTTCCTCCTCATATACTCATATATCCCACATTCATTATAAAAATATCACCAATTAATATATTATTAAAATAATATATTTAAATGAATTATTTTATCGAGAAAAAGATAAAATATTAATTTTCAACAATTGTCATTTTAAATTTTCTCCATCTATATCCACATAAAATCAATATTTTCCTCATCATATGAATCAATAATTAATTATTCACAAATAATATTCTGAGAATCTGATATATGATGACGAGGCGGTTCGAGGAAAGGGGGCTTTCGATAAGGATCTCTCACTTCTTGGCGCGTATGATTAGGTGACCAAACCTCTCCTTGAGCCGAACTTTCTAGACATTGCCAATAATGTTATCTAATAATATTATTCGGATAATATGAATTATTGCCCGATAATAAAAAAATCTTGTGTAATGATGATTATTGAAACAATATATTGGTGTCTTCACAGATTGATAAACAACTTGATATAAAATATCAATGTGGCAGTGACAATTATTAAATCAATAAAATCTTTGAGCGATAATTTCGTAACCATTATTGAGTAGTAGCTGTACGTAAAATCGATAAATATTACGTAAGAATCGAATAATAATTGAATATTTTAAGATATTCCAACGATAAGCGGTAACAACTACTGATATTTTTATAAACGTGCTTATATTTAATCGAATCAACCCTCTTTCAAATAATAAATAGAGGAAAATAAATTTCAGCTTTAATAAATTTGGGGTCTTCTGATTTTATCCTAATTAATATTGAATCAATACGCGATGTTAAATATTCATCTGAAACTTCTCATTTCTTCTCTTTCCTGTTTCGGATTTTAATAGGTTCCTGCGAGGTTAGGTTTGAAACGATAAGGTGTGGCGGGTCTTGTTTTTATTATTGATAAACATTACCTTCATACGCAATTTTGCCTCTTGACCTTAAATGAAACAGAAAAAAAAAAAAATTAAAATTGTTGCATTTTAGATATTTTAGAGTTTTTTTTATTTGATATATTATAACTCTTTCCTTGCTATTTATTATTTTAAATTGATCGACTTGATTAATAATATATTTTGTAAGACTAAAATATTAATGAATAAAATCATTATTTCTCTATTTATTATTAGCGAACGTAGAATATTAAATGATAATACCTTGATTAATGTGGAGCAAGCGATTGGATGAAGAAAACAAATTAAATTGTTTAAAAATTCGTAATAAGCAGTGGTTCTTGTTAAAAACCCCCTGCGTTTTGAAGGGGTATTCGTTTGGTCAATTTGGATTATTAAATGTAAATAATATTAATTTGTGAATAATTGAATTTTTATTTGATTTGATATGTTATGATGGAAAATATTGATTTTATTATTAAAAATAATATAGATGGAATATAGATTTGTTTAAAGTGGAGCGGTACGATTGTTGAAAACAGTTGAAATTTTATGAGCAATTTTACGAAATAAAATAATTCGTTTTAATATATTATTATATTTAATATATAATAATGATCTGGCATTGATATTTTACAATGAATGTGGGATATATAGTGCTCATACGAGTTAGGAAAGTATTTTATGTGGCATTAAATATGTTAACACATATTTTTGAATGTCGGTGGACCCCATTTCTTAAATGAAATTTGATTGCTTATTAAAAATAATATTTGAGATTTCGATATTTTACATTTAGAATTTGGAAAAACTTTCTTACACAAGTTGTGTAGAGAATTGAATTTCCTTTAAAAATCGCTTTGAGATTTGATATTTTGTGATAAAATTGGGCTATTTATTATGAATTATTGAAGTTTGAGTTAGAATAATTGATTGATTTTGAAAGTTTAAAATATTTTTAATTACAAAAAACGTTTTTTCATTTTTGAAACTCATTTAACATGTGTTAGGGTGGCTGAGTTCAGATTCTTGGATCGTGGGAAGTTGTAGAAAAAATTATAATATTAATTTATTAAATTTTTCTCTTTTTTGGTATTCTAGCGATTTCGTATAAATAAGTCTTAGGTTAGAATTGAAAATCACCTTTGAGAAGCGAAGTTTTCTCTCTATATTATCGGCGTGTTCTTGTGAGTATTTTGAGTATACTTTGAGTATTGCTATACGGTCTGAGTTAGTCATAGCTTTATGTCAGGTTATTTATTTAAATCTTGTCTTTCGAGGTAAGGGATATTATTTTTCTTCAGAATGATATTATTTCTTCAATATCATTATCTTTGAAATATTGGTTGGAACTTTTTATCAAATTTGGAACTTTTCATATCGGGGTTACTATTGAGTTCTTATTCACGATTCTTATTCGAGTTCTTATTAAGCGGAGTTCTTATTCACGATTCTTATTCATGAGTCTACTATTCACGAGCGTGAAGATATTTTTTGTGAAATTTCTATCTTTTGGTGTGTAGATTCTTATTCATGTATCACGGTCTTATTCCGTGTCGACCTTTATTCACGAATCTGACCTTTATTCATAGAAAATGAAATTTCTTCTTTTAGTCAAAATATCTAATACGGATACTAGCTTTGATTGTATCCGTGTTTTGATCATTCTTGAATTTTACACCTTTATGATTATTTTTGAGGTATTGTTGGACGTGGATAAAGCAAATCTGAATCCTTAATCCTTAATCCTTGTCATTTTGTTTCCTTTGGATTCGTTTCTTTAAAATTATTTTCATCATCTTGATCTTAAATGATGATATTATGGAATATCTTTGGCTTTGTAGTGCAGATGAATGATTTCTTGATGAATATCTTTGGCTAAGTAGTGCGAAGATGAGCAAGTGTTGAGATGAACATGGTAGGTGATTAATATCTTTGGGCGTAGTCTGAAGATGAGCAGTGTTTAGATGAACATGACCGGTGATGAATATCTTTGGCTTTTGTAGTGCAAAGATGAATATTTGATTCGGATATATATTGATTGATGTTCTGAGGGGATAAAATATCGACGATGAACTTTTAAATTCATCATAGAAGATAGTAGTTTGCATTCTCTCTTAACTCTTTAATGAATTATTATTTCCATTCTTGAATATTGATTTAAAATTTGTTGTCTATTGTATTATTAGATTTTCCTGTTGAAGACTAACGATAATTTGTTGTATATTATCTTAGTCGTAATATTCTTTCTTGGGCTAGTTGAGCTCACTTTTTCCTTGTTGTTCCATTTTTCTTCTCGGGAGGCGAGAATGTAAGCGAAGTCTTAGTAAAGGGTATGGAATGAAGGTTAGAGAGAGTTGTTTAGTAGTCCTCACCATTTTGTAAAATAATGTATCAATAATTATGATGGAGATTTATTTGCGTGTGGATATTATCTAGATGGCAATATCGTATTTAAACTCGGTTTATATGTTGTAATAATAAAGTTGTAGTTATTTACTGTACCATGTATTTGGCGACTCGAATGGGTTGGATGGAATGGACCCTATTTTGGGGGCGTCCATATTTGAAATGCATTTGATTATTTGTAATGGAATCTTGAT